>RJWM01011718.1:0-58909 GCA_004363535.1 Dasyprocta punctata | reverse complement strand
TCTGTGCTAGTAGGCTGAGGGATCTGCACTGGAGCCAGGAAATGATGCTCAAAATAAGGACCAGAGTTCCCTTGAAAAGTACTACAGTCATCGTTAGCGACAAGGTCCCAAGCTCCTCTGATGATGAGAACAGCTGAGTTCCTAATAGGAAGCCTGCATGACAAGCTTCTCCTGGAGCCTCAATAGCACACCATCTTCCCCTTCAGAGCCATGAAGTGATGTTCAAAGTAAGGACCTGAGCTCCTCTGATGATGAGAACAGACAAGTTCACATAAGGAAAGAAGCTTGACAAACTCCTCCAGGAAAACCAATGGCCACAGGAAAACCAACAACACTATGGAGTACCAACAACTCTACCTCTTTCCTCCAGTTCTAGTTTTTATGCTGGCAACAGTCCTCAGTGTGGTACCAAAATATTGTGCTTTAACCTTGAATTTTGGTCACCCTTTGAATATTTTGCTTTTGGTGTGGCAATAACTATTGCATACATGTAATTGTTAATGTAAATCTGAGTAGACCAAGACATGTTAACTATTCACAAATCTGCCACTAGAGGCAATGATTTAAGGAAATGTGTATGGTTATCAAGTTGACTGGGGTGGATTGTAGTGGGTTGACAACTGGTAGTCAACTTGTAACACCCAGTTAAACAGAATTACCATGATGCTGGGTGTGGATGGTCCACCTGAGGATTGTTGCCAACAACATATAAAAGGCAACTGGGGAGGAAGAGGTGTGATGTTATTAGCTCTACTGCTGCCATTGTCTCTCCTAGAGAAGTGTGGGGGCCATGGGTTTAACTCAGTGGCACAGCACCTGCCTGGCAAGCCTGAGGTCCTGAGTTTGATTCCTGGTCCTCCCCACCAGAAAGAAAAAAAATGAGTGTGTTGAACTTCTTTCCTGATATGAACTTGGCTGTTACCATCAGAGAAATTTGGGACCTTGTTGCTGAGAATGGCTGCAGGACACTTTGGAGGATGACTGGTCCTTACTTTGTGCATTCCTTCCTGGTTTTGGAGGGGAAGATGGTGTGCTGTTCAATCTCCAGGAGAAGTTTCTCATGCTGGCATCCTGATGTGAACTCAGCTGTTCTCATTATCCAAAGAGCTTGGGACCTCATTGTCACTGAAGGTGGCTGTGGTACTTTTCAAGGGAGCTCTGGTTCTTACTTTGAGCATCACTTCCTGGCTCTAGTGCAGAACCCTCAGCCTACTGACACAGATCTTTCACCCCACTGGCATAGACTTTCTAGTCTCCACTGATGAGCTTTGGGCCTTCACAGTGCAGTTTTGTGAAAGAGACTTGCAAGAGACATTGTTGTGCCCTCTAGGTCTTCAATTAGACCCATGTAGGATGTTGTCATGGGATTTGGGCCCTCAGCTGAATTCTTTGGAGTCTTTAGTACATGGATAGGTTTTGTACACTTTTTTTGTATATGATTCTGTGAGTGACTATTATAAAATAATTCTTAAATTATTTGTCCCATATTAAATTTTTCCCCTTGTAAATCCTGACTGCAACAATGAAGAAATGCAAAAAAGTCAGAAAAGTAGCTCATGTGTCTGCCAGACACAGTCACATTTGTACTGTTGCCTCACAGTAAGATAGTGTACAGTATACAGTGCTCAATCAGAGCCCAAGATGTTGAGAAGCAATAGGAAAAGCAGTGGTGTTATGGAAGGGACTGCTAGAAAATGCAAAGCAATATCCATTTTGTGTTCGTGAGAAAGGTGTACAAGACTCAATTTATCCTACTTGTGCATGAATCTGACTTATGAAGATTCTGCTGCAATAGAACTTGTTTTTAAGTTGGGACCCAACTGTAGGTATGAAAACAAAATAAAACAATAACTAAAAATAACAAATACTGAGAAGATGTGCAGAAAAAGCAACTCTTAAACATCACTGGTAGAAATGTAAAGTCATGCAGCCATTATCGAAAACAGAATGGTTTCCTACAAAAAGCGAATAGCAGGTCTATCATGATCTAGTAATTTCATTACTGAGTATATGGGGCATGAAAACATATATGGTCAATGTTTAAATTTAAAAAAATACAGTAAAAGATGCATTGCCATTAATGACCCTTAAAATGCTGTCCCTTGGTTTGAACATCCCATCATTTTGTCACTTTCTGAACCAGTTCTGAAAGTCCTATTTTGTGACTATCTTTATGAGGTGTGATAAAAATATGATGAATACTGCTGCCAAGTATCATCCAATGAAAAAGAAAGCATACAAAATATTACAAAGTGTTCTCATCCACCTTATACATTGCATCTGGGACCTTGAGACATTTGGCTTTTCCCCAAAAGTGAAATGACCATGAAAAGTAAATGGTTTGAGTCAATCTAGGATGTGTAGGTAACCATGACCATGAAACTGAAAATACTTGTCTTACTTACTTTTCTCATTACCATTCTAAAAGGTACAAATTGGGGAATATCAAAGAATGGGACCAAAGCAAGTCCAAAATCCAGCAGGAAAAACATTAAGTCCTATAGTTCCATGCCCAGAATCTAGGGCTATCTGTGGAAAGATGTGAACTTCAAAGGGCTTTAGCACCTCTGGCTAATGGCATTGCAGCTGGCTGTCACTCCTATTGCAGCTGGTTGTCACTCTTATGGGTCAGCTCTGTTCTCACCTTATGGTTTTCCTCAGATGTCTCACATTCCTGACTTCTCAAAACTTCTGGGGTTGCCACTACACCTTCAGTGCTACACTCACAGCTTCACACACTGAACTCTCATGGGCACACTGCCTGGCCTTCCAGGCCTTCATCTGAAATCTGGGTAAAATCCTTCATGACCCCACAACTCTTGTATTCTACATGTACATAAAACTAGCAACATGTGGATGATGCCAAGGCCTGTTTCTAGCTGATGCAGTATCCAGGTTTCCTTCTCTCTTGACTGTAGCACATAAATGCCTATGAACCAAATCGCAAGGAGCAACCTCCAGAAACACAGCTTCCCTAGGTCACTGCCACTGTGAAATATCCTGCTCTGGGGCTCTCTTCTCAAAGCAAAACCTTTTACTTTTGCAATTTTGGTCTCCAAAGGGTAGAGTCTTTTTGGTTCTTGTGATATTCTCAGGGCATGTTTTCTATTGTCCTCTTCTGAAATATTTGGCTTCTTCTTTCTAGTCTTTTTAGTGTCCAATTTCACCTCTATTCCATATTTGCAGGCCACAATCTTACTAGAGCTTCTTTTCTGACCAAACTCAAAACACTTTAAATCATTCTGCTGGGTTCTCTGCTCTTAAACTTCAACATAAATCTAGATGAAAGTTCCCAAATATAACCACTTCATGACTTCAAAATTAGACTGCCTTGAAAGTTTTTCTACCAGATTAGTCTCCTGTCCTTAATCTCAGTCTCAGGAAAAGTCTCTGGTCATGAGCAAAATGCAGGCAAACTTTCTGACAAAGCATAACATGTATCATTCGGAATCCAACAGTAATTTTTTCCCAAAAGAAATATCTTAAGCCCGGCTTTATTGGAAGCATTTGTATAAGCATTCTTGTGTTCTGAGCTCTGACCAGGATCCCCATCAAGTACAGCTTAGGGCAACCCAGGGCTGCTTCTTCTGCTGGCATCTCTAACCTTTCAAAATTCTTCCTACAACCTTGTTCTAAAGACTCCTAAACCACATGACCAGGTATAGTCACAGCAATGGCCCCAATTCTCTGGTATCAAATTCTGTCTTAGTTACTTTTCTCATTGCTGAAACAAATGTCCACCATCAAAAGTTAATGGAGCAAAGATTTATTTTAGCTCACAGTTCACAGAGGTTTCAGTACACATTTGGCTGGCTCCAAGGCAGGGTGGCATGGCAGAGGGGCATCTTAGAAGAGAAATAGTTCATGGTAGGCAGAAAGCAGCAAAGCAAAAGGTAGCAATAAGTGAAGTAGAGAAGCAGCAAGCAACAAGTGACATTCAGCAATACTTTTTCTGTTAAGGTGGGTTGCACTCATACGCAAGATGAGGCAGCCTTAACCCATCACACCATGAATCAATCCCAGCACTACATCCTTGATCCTGGAATCACACACCTTAGATTCAGCCACCTCTGAAAAGCCCAACCTATGACCAGATGAGGCTTTGAGGAGACATCTAGATAGAAGCCAGAACAACACTTGTGTAAATGAACTTGCAGAACTGCTTCAGAAATTGCAAGAATGATGGGATAAGTATATTAAGAACAAGGATAAATTTCAAGGGGATTAAAGGCAAGGTGTATTTTCTCATAATAAATTTCTTTAAAAAATTAAACATTCACTGGATATTATTATTGCAGCTAGTATACCCAAAGCAAATGAAATCAACTTACAAAACTTATAATTGTATGGTCATATTTATTGTGACACTATTCATAATAGCTAAGATATGGAATTATTCTGTGTGCCAATTGACTGAAGGGTAAATTAATGAAGTGTGGTATCTACATACAATGATGTGCTATTTAGCTATAAAGAAGAATGAAACTCATTTGCAGCAAAATGAATGTAAATAGAGGACATTGCTGTCTTGGTTACTTTTTGCTCATTGCTGGGAAAAAACACCTGACAACTAAAATGAAAGGAGGAAAGTTTTATTTAGCTCACTGTTTGTGGAGGTTTCAGTTCATAATCAGCTAGTTCCAAAGCAGGGTGGCATGGCACTGGGGCAATACTTCAAGGCAGCAGCTAGAACAAAATGGAAGGAACAAGCCTCTTCTCCTCCCTTATATTGTACACAGGTCACCTTTCACCTCCAGGGCAGGTGGAGCACACAAAAAAAAAATCTCTGTGCCCTCCTCTTGCACATGATGAAAATATTTACAAAGTAAGGATCCTGGCTCCCTGCTGAATCTCTTAGTTAACAAGTTGACACAATGTATCAACCATGGAACCTGTCTTAAGTGAAATGAACCATACACAGAAAAGCAAGTATTGCATGTTCTTTCTCATATGCTTAAGCTAAGAGGAAGTTGATCGGAAGCAGTGATTTATAGAGGATGTGTTTCAGGTGGGACTAGATAAAGTATGGTTGGGTTTGAGTGATGCACAGTTATATGCCCATGTGGAATTATCATGGATCCTCTTAATGTATACAATAGTTATATGTTAATCAAATCAAAAACAAAATAACTATTTAAATGCAAAAATTAAATAATTTTGAAAAGTATTTTCCTTTTATTAATGGTTGAAAATAGTATTCATAACAATAATATTTGTAGTAGCAACATACTTTTAACCTAGTGATTGCTAAATTATGATAGAAAGCACTCTGTGAATATCTTGTTCTAAACAAGTGATCTTATGAAGTTGTTTCACTGCTATTATTCTTATTCTCAAACAAGAAGTCTGAGGATAAGAGAAGTTATGTTTCTTAAAATCTTATAGTCAGAAAAGATAAACCCAGAAATATGACACTGGACATTATATCTTAACCATTTTACTAAACTGCTTCTGCTATTTTTAAAAATATAAAATATTGAGGACAAATAGCAATTTCATTTTGAGAAATCAGCAAATATAAAGATACTTGAATAGAGGACTCCCAGTAGCAAATGTGTGGTTACCTTGCAGATATTTTCTAAAATATTTGCCTTTGAACTAATCCTAAACTATTCAACATCTGGTTCAAATTGTGCCTTTTGCTTTATCTATAAAACTGCAAAAATGTTATGTCATTACCACTAAGAAAACATGTGTTCTTCATTATAGTTTATTCTCTTCATATTGAAATAGTTATTAAAATAACGACAGTTTCTCTATGTTCTTTATTTACTTATACTATTTTAGTAGCAAATAAAGTGTTTTATTGTTAGTACAAAGAGCGGTACTGAAAATTAGTGTAATCTTACTCTTTTATTTTGTTTTTGCAAATCATCAACTAGGATAAAGTATTAAAATGTTATGACCATGATTTTATGAAAAATAACTCCCACACTAACAAGCCCACAAATGCCATTCTATCAAGTAATATTCATTTTTACCTAAGAAAATTGAAAAATCTGTTAAAAATACTTTTTCTCTATTCACCATTTCAGAGTCCTTAATTTGTACCACCATATTTTCCTAAAACAAATTTTCTCATCATAATTTATTTGTTGTTTTATTCTGGCCCATCTGCCTCTCTGTTCCTCTCTCTCCCTCTCCTTTAACACAGCTGTATTTCAAAATGAATCTGTTACATGTGAGTTTTTGCTGTTTTGTGCTCATCTAGGAAAATAAATAATGTCATTGTGGCTTCTGTTGATTGCCGATAGCTACAAGGAGATGGGTTCTGGATTTGACTTCCTGGAACTTCATTTCAGTTACTAGACGTGTGGTCATGGATGGAAAATTCAATGCTCCCATGCTTTGAATTCCCTGTGTAAAATTTTTGGAAAATAATAATGCCTTGTGCATAAGGATAACATGATTTAAAATGAATGAAATGTCTCAATAGTACTAGCATTGATCAATACAGGCTGTTTATTTCAGTCCTAATCTCTCAACTGTACTTTAATTCAGTATCTTTTATTCTTTTGAGGCAGATAATGTAATAGTTAATAATATAGAGTCATCAATTTAAATTCAACAAAATTCTGAGGAAGACTAGTGAAATGATGAGATATTGAGGGATTGAGGGCTGGAATGCTGACATGTGTGCGAGTTGGTTTTCATGATAATTGAGTTATAAAATGGGGAAGATCTGAGCTAAAGAAACAGTGAAAGGTATAGAGAAATCTTTTTGAAGTGAATACATATGACTTTAAGACTGATTGCATTACAGGCCATATGGAGAATAAACAAGTAACATGATTTCCAGTGATTGGGATACTGAATGAAATGTCTGGCAACTTATTAATACATGTAATACGGATTGTTGAAGGAGGCAATACACTTAGGTTTGGACATTGAGAAGATGAGGTGTATAAAAATGCATATATATCTCCCAAGAAAGAGGATACAGGATGAGAGTTATAAGTGCATGAATATACATAAGATCATTTGGGAGAAGTGTGTAGGGTAAGAAGAAAATTCAACATACAAAAGAACATTATGCTAAACCAGCTGTAAAAGGTAAGTGGATGTACAAGAAAAATCTTGAGATCTTGATTTTATGAGGCACAAATACCAAGGTATCCAGGGATGGTTGCCTTTTCTTTGCTGGAGCATGATGTAGTCTATCAGCATCATATGACATCAAGTGAAGTTCCCAATTTGAAAGTGTTCCTGAGACTCAGCAACTTGAAGGAGACTTAAAATTTTCTATTTTTTGAATTTCATTTATTTATTTTTATAAATGTATGTATTTTACTGGTATATCCTTGTGATACATAGTAACTACAATCATCTTAGTGGATTGGTGTACATACCTATCGTGCCTTAACAATTTTTATTTCCCTTTTCCCTTTATATCTTCACCTCCCTCAAATTCTGCCCCCATCTCTACAAAACTTGTTATGTTTCACTTAATTATTTGATCTGGAAGCCAGTACACTTTGAGAATGAAAGGTATATGAATGTGAAACTGGAAAAGAAAAATACTATTTGGGACTTCATTTATGAAGGAGAAGAAGATGTTGCTGTAATAAATTACAATGGTATAAATATAAAGGTCAAGTTAAAATTGATTTTATGCTTATTGTCTGAGTTTATGGATATGTGATGTTCAGTTCCTCACAAAAAAGAAACAAGAGTGGAAAATTTTGAGCCACACATGAAATAGTCAATGATCCATGAAGCAGGATCCATGATAATGAAAGAGATGGAAAAAATATTCACCTTAGAGGTAAATAATTAGATTTGGGAACAAAATGTCACATACTTACAAATTACAGAGGGAAGAAATTGCAGATCAATATAAATTTAGTGTATTACTCTCTAAAATGTTTGGGGCCAAAAGTATTTTGGATTTTTAATTTTTCAGGAGTCTGAAATGCTAATGTATACAATATAGACCATAAAACTTTGGTTTGTGATCATAATTTTCTTTGGAAACATGTTTGTAATACAAAGCACTTGCTGGGCATATAGCTCAGTGGCAGAGCACCTGCCTCGCAAGTGCGAGGTCATGAATTCTATACATGGTGCAAAAAACAAAACATAACAAAGCAAGCACGTGCATATCAAAATGAATTCTTGCATAGGAAATAATGAAACTCAGTAGTATAATTTCAAGTAGGGACTGTGATGCCCCTGCTTTGGCTTTATCACCTAGGATTGTTTTTGCTATTCTAGGTCTCTTCTGGCTCCAAATTTATTTTAAGAATGTTTTCTGTAGATCTGTGAAGAATGTTAATGGTGTTTTGCTTGGGATTTCATTAAAATATGTATTAAAATTTAGAAATATTCCCATTTTCACTATAGTGGCTCTTTCTATCCATGAACAAGGGACATTTTCCCATTTTCTGATATCCTCTTGAAAATCCTTTTACAGAGTATTGTAATTTTCAATGAACAGAACTTTTCCTTTCTTGGTTAGACTGATTCATAAGTATTTCTTTTTTTTTTTCAGTGCTGTTGTGAAAAGGGTTGTTTCCCTCATTTCTCCCTCAGTGCATTTGTTGTTGGTGTATAGGAATACCACTGTTTTTTGAGTGCTGATTTTTGTATCCAGCTATGCTACCAGGCTTTTGGTGGAGCTTTTGGAGTTTTCTATGTAGAGTATCGTGTCATCTGTAAATAATGACAACTTAACTTCTTGCTTTCCTATCCTTATTCCTTTTATTTCTTTTTCTTCTTTAATTGCTCTAGCTAATGTTTCCAAAGCTATATTAACTAGGAGTAGACATTCTGCTTTTTTTCTGATTTTAGAGTGAAAAATTTCAGTCTATGGACATTTAGTATGATGTTGGCTCTTGGTTTGTCATAGATGACCTTTACCAGATTGAGATAAAGACTTTCTATACCAATTTTCTGTAGGGCTTTTATCATGAATTAGGTTGAACTTTGTTAAATGTTTTTTCTACATCTATTGAGACAATTGTGTGACTTTTATCTTTGACTCTGTTGATATGATGTACTACATTTATTGATTTGTGTATGTTGAACCATCAATCCTGCATCCATGAGATGAATTCTACTTGGTTTTGGTGAATAATATTTTTGGTGTTTTGCTACATTCTGTTTGTCAGTATCTTATTGCAGATTTTTGCATTTATGTTTACTAGGGAGATTGGCCTGTAGTTTGCTTTTTTGGATGGATCCTTCTCTGGTTTTAGCATAAGGGTAATACTTGCTTCCAGGAATCATTTTGAAAGTATTGCTTCCCTTTCAATTTCATTAAACAGTTTCATCAGTAGCATTAGATCTCTCTAAATTTCTTGTAGAATTCAGGAGTGAATGCATTGGGACTTGGGCTTTTATTTGTGGATAAATTTTTAATTACATTTTCAATTTTATTGACTGATATTGGGTTATTTAGAATTTTTATAACATCTTGATTCAGTTTTTCCAGTTCATATGGATCTAGGAATCTGTCCATTTATTCTGTGCTTCCCATCTTATTAAGTTACAGCTATTTCGATTAAAAAAACACACACCAGCATGGTACTGGCAAAAATACAGACCTGAGGATCAATGAAAAAGATTAGATTCAGAAATAACAGCTAACAGAATCAGCCACCTTATCTTTGACAACGAAGACAAGCCCATTTACTGGAAGAAAAATAGCCTCTTTAATAAATGGTGCTGGATAAACTGGCTTTCCACATGCCAAAGACTAAATCTAGACCCATGTCTCTCACTATGCACTAAACTAAAATCTAAATGGATCAAAGATCTAAATATTACAATAGAATCACTAAATCTGTTGGAAGAGAGAATAGGTAGAACTCTTGAAGACATAGGTATAGGCACAGATTTCATAAACAAAACCTTGATCACATAAGAAACACTGCAAAGAAGCCACCGGGATCTTACTCTGCTAAAAAGGTTTATGTAGCAAAAGAAATAACCAACAGAATGAACAGACAATCCACAAATGGGAAAAAATTTTAGTCAGTTGTCCATCAGACAAAGGTCTAATATTTAGAACAAATGAAGAATTGAAAAAATTCAGACCCTCCAAATTTAAAGGCCCAATCCAAAACTGGACATCTGACATGAATACTCAGTTGTCAAAGGAAGAAATACAAATGGCAAACAATTATATGAAAAAAAGTTCAACATCACTGGCCATTTGATAGATGCAAATTGAGACAACACTGAGGTTTCATCTCATTGCAGAAATAATGCCTGTCATCAAGAAATCAACGAACAAAAAATGCTGGAGGGGATGTGGGGAAAAGAAAAAACTTCTCTACTGTTAGTGGTGGTGTAGACTGGCACAACCATTGTGAAAATCAATGTGGAGAGCCCTTAAAAAACTAAGGCCTGAGGTCTCATTTGACCCAGCTATTCCCCTTCTAGGCATCTTTCCAGAAGAATTTAAAATATTATGCCAAAACGATATGTGCAGGCCCATTTTTATAGCAGCACAGTTGTAATAGGTAAATCTTGGAAACAACTCAAATGTCCATTAACTTAGAAATGAATAAAATAGACGTGGGTTTCTTTTGTACAATGGAATGCTACTCAGCCATTAAAGCAAGATAAACTTTTTTGTAGGTAAGTGTAGGTACCTTGAGACTATACTTGCAAATGAGATAAATCAAACATGCTTAAATATCACATTGTTTCTCAGGTGCGAGAAACTGAAAAGGTAAAGAAGTACCAAAATTTACAATAGATAACAGGAAATAGGCAGAAAGTATTCAAGTGGAAGGGGAACAAGGATGAGGGGTGGGCAAAGAAAGGAAGAGAAAAGAAAAAGCGAGAATAGAAAGAAGAAAATGAAAGCAAAGCTTTTGTAAATATGGAGAGGAAGAGGAGTTGAAGGGAGGAGAGTGAGTTGGGGAAAAAAGAACAATGAAGGTATATCATGCACAGGTACAAATTCTCTCTGATGAATGAATGTGATCACTATGTATATCTAAAATGTACCAAAAAATTAATCAAAATTTAAAAAAACCAAATAGTGGAACTCAGATGATTTGTTCCACAACCTAAAAATACTCATATAAAATAATTACAATACTGTAATATAATACAAAATAGTAAAGACAATACAAGAGAAAAGTTTAAAACACAAATTAACTGCATTTACCTTTGAAAACCATCATGAGTGGGGAAAGTGAAACAGGAGAGGAGGTTTATTGCATAGGATGGCATATCTCATATTGCAAGATATTCATTGTTTATCAAATTAAAACTTATTAGAAATGTTTGCCACCTCATGGAACACTTAGAGAACAAGTTACTAGCAATAAATGGTTTTCATGTGTGTATATGTATACATTTCCTGTCTCTGCCTCTGTATCACAGGGAGAGAGAGAGAGAGAGAGAGAGAGAGAGAGAGAGAGAGAGAGTGAAATTTTTGAATCATCTAAACATGAAAATTACTTGTTTTTCATATAAAACTTGCATGCATAGCTTGAAGATAACTTTATACAATATTTTTGAAGTGCTTCAAGTTTTAAATTTTTGGATTAAAAATGTGTTCTAAACTTTTCTTTTGTTGCAATTTCATTCTTTTGTATTGTATTACAGTATTATACTTATTTTATATGATGTGCAGTTTAGTGTGTAGACTAAATCAAGGAAAGCTAGAAGTGAAACATCTCTCTTTTGCTACATCACTCCTCCTGCAACTTTACTATTCTTCTCCTTCACAATTTTGTTATTCTGTTCCTCCTCTTCCCCCTGCTGTTCTTTCTTCTCTGACTTCTTCCTTTACTTTTTAAAGAATCTGAAATATCTGGTATACAAATACAAATAACCAATTTTTAGCAATACAAATTATCTTTGGATTTTGTATTTCTAGACTGAAGAACAAAATAATTCCATATTATTTTTAAGATATGAAAGAAAATTTGTGATAATGAATCAAAAACTGAAATCTAGAAACTTTCGGCAGAAAGAAATCTAAAGCATGTATTTTCTGAGGGGTGCAGCATATTTTTCAGTTACATAAAAGAATCAAAAGCCAAACATTATTGCCTCCATCTGGTCATAGCAAGACTTATAATTCCAGCCTCTTTACCTGGAATCTAAATCCTTAGACAGAAGCCTGTAACACACACCATGTTCATTCTTTCTTTCAAGAGTTTACTTTGAATATTTATTTCTTAGTTAAAACTTGAAACTTTGTTTTGATAATTGAGCAATTATTTCTCTTTATTTAAAACTTTGCTATTTTGGGATTTATTCTGAAAGTGAAATGACCTGGCATGTTTTCATTTAAGTCTGAATAGAGAAAAACAAAGCAAACACTATGCTGTATTTGTTCTTTGAAATTTGAAGTTACTTATTTTTAATTCCATGTGCTTAGCAGAGAGTAAAAAAAAGTACCAATAAAACAGAAGACATTTGAATCTCATGACAAAAAAAAGAAAAAAATGTAAATCAGTCACTTCAGGGCTTGTGCAATATCTTTTTGGAAGTTTGTTTTATCTGAATAAGTTTCCAAATAAATCTGTTTAGTTAGCTTCATTATACTTAACTCTGAATTGAAAAGAATTACAGTAATATTGTTCAAATTTGCAGTCTTTATTTCCACCCTTTGTGAATACCTTCTAAATTTGGTCTAATTCACAGACTGAACAGATGAGAAAGAACAGAAATAAAGGCAAACCATCCTTGTATGTTTTTCAGTACATTGCCCTCAGAAGTGTGAAATGACCAATGGCCCAATCCATCAACTACTTGCTGGTTTTTTGTTGTTTTTTTTGTTTTGTTTTGTTTTGTTTTGCTATTGGATATAATTTAAATATTTCTATGTGTAATTTTTTTCAAAGTTACTTGGAACAAAATAGTTACTTGAAACAAAAATGAAATGTTTTCATAATACTGAGTTGAATCCATATTCCTTTTAACACCTTTCTAATGGAATTTTCCATTATAAAGAGCTATTTAACTAAAAATAAATGAATAATTATTAAGTGACATATATGCATGTGCACAATTAACATTGTCCAGTTCTCATGCGGGTGTGTTTCACACGTTTGCATCTTCTGAATAGGTATACCCACATGGACTACCAAGGAAGAAGTGAGCACTGAGAGACAGAAAATACATAGACAGATGTTGGATCTTTTTTGAGTCATGGTGGCCTTGGTTCAATGGATGAATGCTTTGCATTTAGCTTTAGTGGAAAATTGAGAATTTGTTTCTTCACATCAGATATCCCTACTACTATGACATGTAGCATTGGCGTTTTTATTAGAAAAGACTTAAATAAAATTAAACTTTTTCCTAGCGTTATTGGTTGGAATTTGAAAATTTTCCAGCTTTCTAGGGTTCTCTAATAAATCTCTACTTAAACTAATTAGAGGAAAACAAGTAAAAGACACAGCTTCAAAATGAAAGATACACTTACTTGGATTGATAAGTATACTCAGATTAAAAAATGTCCCCGGAATTGTGGAGTAGGGCAGAGGAAGAAGGCCAGATCCTAAAAGAGGAGGAATGGGCAGGGGATTCTGAAGAAAGGTAATAAAGAGTATACAGTACATAATTGCCTCAGAATATCAAGGAAACTTTCCTAATACTTAGCAGTAACTAATGTTGCAGTTGATAAAGGTAGTTTGGCTTAACTTCAGATCAGATGCTATTAGACCTTACTGTAATATCCAGAGATCTCAACTGAATCACTTCTATTCTCCATTCCATGTGCGGTTTCAGATGCCTGGGCACTTCACACAGCTCACCATGTCCTCCCTCAGTGAACTAGAGTTCTCCAAAGATATTTAGTTTAATCCAGGTTAGTATCTACCTTCAATTTTATACATTTGTTATTAATTTGCTAAGCACAATTATGTTGGAGAGAACTCTGGAGTTTCAAATTTTATTAAGCTACATTTCTTCATAGGAAAATACTTTGAATCATTTAATCCTACCCCAGTGCTATTCTATTTGGGCACTGTCCCCGTCTTTTCTTCCAGATATTTTAAATTCTTCATAGAACATTCAACCATCATTTGAAATAAAGTTTTGTGTTCAGCTGTCTTATTATCTGCTTGTTTCTTTTTGTAAGAATGTCTTTGGTTATGCCTTGTACCATGAGCAATGACTTTGCAGATAGTGATAGATAGTGTATTAACTACTCTTACCATTTTTGTCATGAAATGTTGTTTTATTTTTCCATAAAACAAAAGAAAAAAAATAAAGCAAAGAAAAGTATGTATTCCCTCTGAAAGACTTTCAGAATTACTCCCATAGAGAATCTTTGGTTCATTAAATTGTCATGCAGCATAATTCCTTTTTTAAAAAAAATTTGACCATAAATGCTACTCTAAAAACATTTTTACTGATTCACTTTCTAAAACTACATCATCTCATTAACTAGATTATTAATTTCTCAACTGTAAGGATAAATTATATTTTGATTTTTTAAGTAAAACAGCTTCATAAATAATGATGAACTAGAATAATAATGTAAAATGACCATTTCTCATGATGACTGCAAACAAATAAACAATGATACATATATTCACATGAAGGTAATTCAGGTATTTTGATTTCCATGCAAAATCTATGAAATCTTGGGTTCTTTTGAGGTAAGTGTTTCTTACTTGTATAAAAAAAATAATGTATGTATTCATGTTTAGGTGAGCAAAATGACAGCTAGTTGCCTACTCACTATGTAATTTTTCCCCTAAAAGAAGCCTGGTCATTGTTCCCAGAGATAGATAAAGGCAAGGAAATGAATTGAGATGTTAACAGATGTTGTGTGATGATTCAAGGTAATTCTTCAAATGTTTTAAGCTTTTTTCCTGTTTATGGAGTTTTTGCCTTCAAAATGATTCTGATTATCTTATCCGTCATTGATTTAAACATTTAAATGTGTGCTCTTGAGTGCAATCAGGTTTCCTTTGGGGAACAGGGCAGAAAATTTTTCAGAAGACAATGAAAAAAATTAAACTCATAGTATTTACTAGATAGTGTTAGATCCATAAAATATTCTTCCCACTAAGGATCTTCTATGTTAAATATCTATTACAATGCAGTGAAAAGCTTATCACTTTTAAACTGCAGAAACATTTCATTATTGTTTTAAGGTTTCCAACAATACAACAACAACAAAGATCTTTTATGTCTAAAAACTGAAGAATCTGAAAAACTTGTGCCATTAACAACGGAAAGGCACAAACAATAAAATCCAGACAAACACAGATGCCTAGTGGATACATTTAATTAAATGAAGAGTCAAATGTGTGAGACATTCTGTCTCCTACTACAGTGGTTTGCAGGTGACTACTTGCAATCTATTAGTTAATTAAAGATTAACATGATCAAGCGGAACACATTTTATTGAATGGCAGGCATGCATTCTCAGGTTTAAACATTGCTCCATATTTATAGACATTTCATTTATGGAAATATGTAAATAAAATATATAACAACAGTTTTCCATATTGGTGGAAAATAATGATTTCAATTTTTAGGTTTATTCTTGAATTTTTATTCAAATAGTGATATTGTTTTCCTTGCTTTCACTCCTTTTTTTTTTTTTAAGTAAATTAGTTCAACTATCCTCTGAGAGAGGTCCTCAACGCTGGCTAGAAATTGATTCAATGGAGGCATTAGATAGTCACAGAGGAATGAACTCTACTGTGAACTACCAGGGGGTCTAGATTACGCACTCTAGTGAGAGTCTGACTCTTCCTATCCACACACCTTGTCCCTGGAAGATCTTTTAGCCATGCTTCGAAAGCATGGAGTCTGCATTTGAGCTACTTATGTTTAGTAACAATCAAAGAAATCTTCAAGTAAAAATGTGTATTTGCTAGCTCACTGGAATTGAAAATGTATAAGGAAAAATAACCGCAAAATTTGGCTTTTTCAACCTTGAAATGACCTGGTTTCTTGGAGGATATAAAGATCAGATTGTAAAGGTGTGTCCAGATAATTTGTAAAATACACTGAAAGTACTGAATTTAGTAAAGCTAATCTGTGCGACTAAAGTTGTGATGACAGCAGAAGTTGGCACAAAAATCAATATGCTCATATGACTGGCATTGCAATGAAAAATAGGAATCAAGTGGGTGAAAGTAGACCAATTATATTTTAATCAAAGTCCAACTACCTTCAATTATTAGCTAAGGATAGCTTGTGTATGGAAAAATAGAAAAGTACAAGCTGTATTTTAGGTAATGTTAGTGTTTGATTATTCTGAAAAACAGCAGTTGGAACTATTTCTCACCTTCATTTTCACAAGTGTAGTCTGATTCCTGCACATCTCCATAAATACTCTTCCTAACAGGAGAATAATTGGGCCACTATATACATAATGAGGATACAGTCAGCATGTGCTCCACCATGTAAACCTAACCACAGCTTTGCCTCCTTGGGACTAGTTTTATTTTCATCCTATATTTCACAAATATAGAAACTTGAGACTTAGAGCAATCAATCTATATGGTGTCGGTCACAAAGATGATGTAGTAGAATCAAATATAGATTTTTAGTTGTTAGAATCAGGATTCCAGAAAACTCATTCTTTTAATGACTGAACTTTTATTTCTAGGGTTATGTCATCATAAATATAATTGCAGATAAACATAGACAAAGGGATTTTTTTTTGTCAAGGTGATTTTGCCAGAAAGTTGAAAATATTAAAAACTATCCTCTGTTCCCAGAAAAATGTTTCAAGGGCCTTAAGAAGTATGGACATGTATACAAATGAATGGATGTGTACCTTTCAAAGTTAAACAAATTTAAGTGTGTGGAAGAGAAACTTCACGTATGAACCTACTATGCAGACTTTATGCTTTGCATAAATGTAGGGTCACTTTGACTTTGCCCATAGCCATCCTCCTAACTATAACAGGTAATTGGGCATAGATATGTCTGATATATGTTTTCAATTACCTAGAAAAGTCCTAATTTTATAGAATTATATTCTGAAGATAGTTTGTGGCAGATATAACTACATATGATTTCTTTTCTTTTCTTTCTTTCTTTCTTTTTTTTTTTTTTTCGGCACCGGGGACCAAACTCACAACCTTGCACCTGCCAGACAGGTGCTTTAAGCCACTGAGCCAAACTCCCGACCCTTACATATGATTTCTTAAAAATGTTTTATTAGATTTTAAATTTGCATAAATTCAGAAATACTAAGAATATCTTTCACAGACAATGTGTCTAAATTTTCATTCTATTATCAATAGGAATGAAGCTACAGAAATTACTGTGTTTTCCAAACTTCTAAATTCAAGACAGTCTTGGAGAAAAAATGTAGTTATACATGAAACATTTTAAAAGGGAAGGGAGAAAAAAGATTGCTTGGGTGATTGTTTTGTTGCCTAATACATGGTAATTTTTAATGACAGCTGCTATTTTTAAAAATAATGTGTGAGGTCAGAAGTAAGGGTCTATATGTTCCTATATTGGGGCATTCACTGTGAAGTATGTTAACAAAGATGATGCTATTCTGCATTTGAAAAACAATCAAGGGACACTGTCTTCCTATTCACATGTTTATAAAATTTGTGTATATGCATGATTTTTCTTAAGGAATATCTATACATAAAAGAATACAAAATAAGATTGTCAGAATATACATTTTCAAATATGTATTTGCTTATTTGAATATATATAGTTAAATCTTATTTCTAGCTGGCATATAGTGTATACTAATTATAGTTTGAAAGTTTTATTGTATCATTAGGTGCATTTAACAAAATAAAAATAATGCTGTTGTTGCTATTGTTGATAAATGCTCCCTGAGTTGATTTCAGCATCCAGAGTGAAAGAAATGATTATTAGCTAGAATTGCTCTCTGTTTCCTAACAACAGTTTAATTTGCATAATTCCTAACAAGGTTATCATATAACAGTAAGTTTGAAGTGTTGATGGATTTAAAAGTTAGGAACAGATGTGATGTACTAACTGCAAACTAACTTGTTTTGTGACTTGCCAGTCTAAAGTTAATTATTTATGTATCTGTTAATAACTTAATTTTAGAGCATTTTATTTTTCACTTGGTCAGTTATAACTTTTTACCTTCCTGGTCTGATGAGGTGGTATTTACTGTGCTGTGATAGGACCTCAACGGGCTGTGTGATAAACAGCACTACCCAGTGACCCAGTTGTATTCATTCTCCAGCTGCAATGTTGCTGTCTTTTCTCACTGTTTTATTAGTAAAAAGCAATTATTATCAAAATAGAAAGGCAGGTGAATGAAAGGGCCTATCCCATTCACTATCTTCTTCCCTCTTTCTCATGTTTCCTCCACCCCATTGTCAGAGACCCCATAAAGCAGCAACAGAAACTGGGATACATTATCAGATTGTCAGGGAAGAGGCATCCTGGATGCCCATAGAAAATAAGAGATGTTACTAATGGTGACACAATTTCCCTATCCTCATTCTTGTACAGTTAGATTATGGTAGCATCTTTTTTATTGCATCTCTTTTTCCCTCTTCAAAGGTCATATTATTATTGTTATTTGTTATTGTTATCACTTTGGGTTTTGTACTTAATAAAATCTATATCTCTCTGTCTCTTTCTCTCTCATGTTTTGTGTATCAGATATTTAGTTTTAGAAACAGGCTCTGCAATGGCAAGCAGAAACACTGAAATGACACCCAGGATTTGGAGGCAGATTCGTGTATGTCCACAGGCACTGACTGAGATTATTCCCAGAATATCAGGCCCTGATCTCTGGTGGTCTAGGGCTTATATGAGATAAGCAAGCAGGAAGTACAGAGGCAGAATGTCTTATCAATTGGGGATTGTTTCATATAATGTGCATCATAGTGGTTGGCTATACATCACAGTGACCAGCTGTTTCTAAGAGATAAAAGCAACCAGAGCTAGAACAGTAACTATTACCTGGGCAACTAACAAACTGAAGTATACAGGCTGGTGGGGGAGGGGTTCTGCCATATAACTAGAAAATTTGAGTCATTGTTGTGACGATATCTTACCTTGTGACTCAGAAAACTTTGAAACGGATTTGAGGGAGGTGTTTTGAAAAGTTCAGAGAAGCAGACTACAAAGGTCTTACTATGTTATAAACAAGACCTGATGCATTATTCTCGTCAGAGATGAGAAGACCCAAATGTTGATAGGAATGTGAACAGTAAAGTCCAGGCTCATGAGGTTTCAGATCAGAGTGAGAACCCTATTGGGAACTAGATTGAAAGTCATGTGTGTTACAGTCTGTCAAATAATATGGAAATGTGTCTGCATTTTGCTCACCCCGAGCCTTTGTGAGGGGTTGAGCTTAAGAGCTTTAGACTTATTGACCTGCTGGAGGACATTTTAAGGCAGCCAAACATTTAGGCTGTGACAGCACTGCTGGGTGCTTTTAGCTAAATTTATTGATAACTAAGAGAAAAATGCAGAGCAGAAGGTTTTGAAAAACTTAAATTCTTAGCTGAAATGACCCAGGTGTAAAGCTGGAGCCAAAGAAAGTAGGGTTGCTGAAAAGATTAGTTCCATCAACAAGAAACCAGAAAGCTGGAACAAGAAGAAAAATGACCTGCATACATCTGAGGAATCAACGAGACCTCACCCATTACAGAGTCAAGGGTCCAAAAGAATAAATCTGAGCCCCTTGCTTAAGAATGGTCACCTAGGGTCTTTGGTTAACCAGGACTAATTTCACAGTGTTTGGCCCTCTATGCAACCATAGGCTACTGGAGCCAAGGTTTAAAGAATCCTGGCTACTTCTCCTACTGAGAACAGACCTTGATGTGGGTCATACAATACTGAATTTTAGAATATGGGAAATATAAGTTGTGAATTATAAATGTTTCCACCCAGATTTCAAAGGAAGGCATGATAGACTAGACAATGTGCCTTGGAGAGGTAAAGGTAGGAAGGTATAGGAATGAAGCCAAAATTTCAGTGGAGACCCTAAGAAGTTGGAGATTTCAGAAATGTAGAGTGTCTGCCAAAAAAAGCACAGGCAGGGAGCAGAGCCAGCTCAAGGGAGCACTCACGTGGGCTTCTTACACTAAGGTCATAGAGGCAGGGCCATCGAATCTTCTAGAATTTAAATCTCATCACTATGTGCCCAGGATGTCAGACATGGTGCTTTAGTATGTCATGATTTCCCTGCTAAATTTTGGGTTTGCTTTTGTTTTATGCTTTTGTCCATCACATATTTCTCCTTGGAATGGCAATATTTGCTCTGTGCCATTATATTTTGGGAATATGTAATTACGTTTTTTGAAATTTACAGGGATTCAGAGTTAAAAGTTTGCCTTGAGTCTCACAGAAGACTTTGCACTGGGACTTTTGAACAATGCCAGAATTGTTGTGGCTTTGTGGAAGGAAGTAGTACATTTTTGGTTGCATACAAGAAAATTCTATTATGTTAGATAGAATTATATACTTGCTATCACTTTCATTTGGAGGTTAATTATGATTTAAGGAAATGTGCGGGTAACAAACTCATGAGTGTATTTAGACATTTAGTCTTGTCAACCTAAATAATTTTTAAGAGATGCCTAAGGAATTAGTGAACTATCCATCTGGTTGTGTGTGGTCATGAACTTGAGAACAATATCTGGTTCTAAGCCTCTTCCTTTTTGGTGCTTTTTCTGTGTGCTCTTCTTCCCATCTTCTATGAAGTGAGCAGGATTATTCTGGCATGTCCTGTCACTATGATACTTTTGCTTTGGAACCAATGGACTATGGACTGAAACCTCTGAAACCCTGAACTAAATAGACTACTCTTCCTTTAAGTTTTGGGGATCAAGCATTTTTTTCCAAAACTGGAGACTGAATGGTACAGATGGTTTCATCATCCTGTGTCCTTCAGGAAAAAATTCATAGGAAAATAATGAATAAGAAATATTTAAATCCTATTACAATGTATTGAGATTCAGTTTCACATTTGAAAAAATTTTTAATCTAAACTATGTTTAGATATCTCCTTAAATCAGCAGTCAAGAAATATGATTTCTCATTTTATATTCACTGAATATTTCCAGTTCCTGACACATGCTTGGATTGTACTTTTTTCATTTCATTTCTTTTTTTTTTTTCTTTTCTCTTTTTGACAATAGGTTTGGCCTTGGGACTTGCTTCTAAAATGAGCAGCAGTGAAGTATGAAGTGTGAAGAAGAACCAGAGCACAATTTGCTTTTGTCTTCATAGTGATGACCTTGAACACTTCTTTCAACTTGCTCCTTTAAATCACCACAGTGAGTCAGATTCTTAATAAGCTGCAAGAAACAGTGTGTCACACACACAAAGAAATAACCTTTTACAGGATTAAATCACTCATAATATTTGTAGACTAAAATAACTACCTGTATTAGTCACCTTCCCATCCCTGGGAGAAAATACCTGACACCTCAACTTCCAAGAGGAGAAATTTATTTTAGCTCACAGTTTTTGGAGGATTTATTCAATAGTTGGCTAACTCCAATATAGAAAAGCATGGATGAAAATGCTTTTTAACCCATGACAGTCAGAAAGTTTAGAGAGAGTAAATGAGTCATTTGTCAAACTCCTGTAAATGTCAAAAAGCAAAATACACTCCTCTAAATCACACTTCTACTGGACTTTCCCTTCTGGCCAGATCTGGTTGTGGGACTTTTGGAGGATGTTTTACATCTGAATCATAACAATAGACACAGAGGTACTGAGCCCAGCTCAACCCAGAGCCCCAGAGCTGCTCATTAGGGACTAGCCAGCTTAGCTCCAGGGCCTTAGAGAACTTGAGCTCTGCCCATCAGAACACAAGGCATGCGCTGCATTGTTCAGGGGTGCAGCCGGCAAAGCAGGTCCTAAAGTTTGCGAACCCGCCCATCCAGAAGAAAGGGTTCAGCACTACATGTCTGGGACTCACCCAGGCTTGCCTTGTGCTCCAGAGGTTCTGAACTCCTTGCAGCCAGACACAACGTCCGGGTGGTGCCACATTCCAGGGTGCACTCCACCTAGCCGCCTGGGTCCTGGAGGTCTCAGCCCCAACCCAGTAAGGCAGAGGCTCCAGCAGCACACTCTGGGAGTGCACCTTCACTAGCTGCACAGAATATCCAACTCTACCCATTCCTGCATCTCAGCGCAACCCACCAGGGGAATGCCCAGCCAGCCTCACAGGATACAGAGGTACAGAGCCCAGCCAAGCCCAGAGCCCCAGAGCTGCTCATCAGGAAGTGGCCAGTGTAGCTGCAGGGCCTTAAAGAAATTGCGCTCTACCCATCAGAACACAAGGCACAAGCTCCATTGTTCAGGGGTGCAGCCTGTGAAGCAGGCCCTAGAGGTTGCAAACCTGCCCAACCAGGAGCAATGCCCTGGCATTATATGCCTGGGACTTGCCTGGGCTTGCCTTGTACTCCAGAGGCTCTGAACTCCTCACAGCCAGACACAAGGTCTGGGTTGCACCATACTCCAGGGTGTGCTCTGTCTAGCCTCCTGGGACCTGGAGATTCCAAACTCCACCCAGCCAGGCTGAAGTTCCAGTGACACAGCCTAGGACTGCATCCCTGCTAGCCATCTGGGTTGTGGGGGTTCTGAATGCTATACAGCCAGGTTCTAGGCCCCAGCAACAAGCTCCAGGGGTATGACCCTGCTAGCTACAGGGAGGTTACAAATTTTGTTGAGCCCAGCATCCCAGAGCAACCCAACAAAGTACATCAGGGAAACACGCAGCCAACCTCATAGACCACAGAACACAAGGGCCCAGTATCATAATCTGGGGTTGTTCCTGGCTAGCCACAGGGATATTGGAGGACTGAAACCCTACCCACCACAGTGTTCTAGCACAATTCATATTGGAGGACTGAAACCCTACCCACCACAGTGTTCCAGAACAATTCATCGGGAGGCTGACTACCAGTCACACAGTTTCCAGAAGAAAATGACAAAATGAAAAAGCATGAGGTGGTCTCAGTCCTCCAGCCCCCTGACAGCAAACACAAGAGACACTGAAATAGAAGACACTGGGAGTCACACAACTGAACTTTCTGAAATGATAGCAAATGCAGTAAGAAACAGCTTGAAGCTATAGAGAAACACAAATCAGAAATAATCTCTCAGATAAAAAATGAAATGACAATCATTATGAAAGAAATGTGGTGTGTATCTAAAGAAGAGCAAGATAAAAAGATAGAAGAACATAAGAAAATGATGGGAACTTTGAATGGACAACACCAGACACAAAGAGAATGCATGAAACAGATTCAAAGGGAAATTCAGGAAATGAAAAATTCCATGGAAAGTTTGAAAAACTGCTTAAATGAATCCGAATATAGAATCTCAGACCTTGAAGACAGCATGGGAGCTTATGATCATGAAAGAAAAGTTCTCTTAAAAATAATAAAGAACCAACAAACAACAATTCAACAGCTGCAAGACAATGCCAAGAGAAATAACATAAGATTAACAGGTATAAATGAAAAAGCAGGGGTCAATTCAAATGGTCTGCAAAGACTATTTGCAGAAATAATAGCAGAAATCTTTCCACACATGGGAAGAGATTCTGATATACATGCAAGTGAGGCATACAGAACCCCAATTAACCATAACCAAAACTAACCTTCACCCAGACATATAATAATTAGGGTATCAGAAATATAGCACAAGAACAAAATACTAAAAGCTGTCAGAGAAAAGAAAGAGATCACCTATGAAGGAAAGTCTATCAGAATCCCGGCAGACTTCTAAACAGAAACATTTAGTCAAGAAGAGCTTGGAGTGAAATATTTCAAATCCTGAAAGAAAACAACTTTCAACCCAGATTGATGTACCCTGCAAAACTATCCTTAAAAATTGATGGAATAATAAGATACTTCCATGACAAAGAAGAACTGAAGAAATTTATGGCCACCAAACCAACACTACAAAGAGTACTGAAAGACACTCTAGAAAGAGACAAAGATAGCTATAATCTTAAGAACAACAACAAAAGGAAAGCACTAAGCAGGGCAAATAATTAAACAGAAAATGTAGAAAACCACCAAAAGAAAGATATCAGGACAGGAATGAGTCAGTACATATCAGTTATATCAATCAATGTAAATGGTCTCAACTCACCAATAAAAAGAAACAGACTGGCAGAGTGGGTTAAGAAACAAAATCCAACAATATGCTGCATACAAGAGACACATTTAACTCAAAAGGAAATTCACAGACTAAAAATCAAAGGCTGGAAAACAATACTCCATGCAACAGGAACCCAGAAAAAAGCAGGGGTAGCTATTATATTTGCAGACAATGTGAACTTTAAAGTGAAAATAATCAAAAGAGATAAAGTAGGTCACTATATACTTGTTAGGGGAAAGCTTCAAGAGGAAGAGATTACAATCAAAAATATATATGCACTGAATATGGCAGCACCTAACTATGTAAGACAGTTCTTAATAGACAGGAAAAACCAAATAAACAATACTACAGTTATAACAGGGGACCTTAATACCCCACTGTCACAGAGAGATAGAGCAACCAAACAAAAAATCAGCAAAGAAATAACAGAACTGAATCAAACTTATGAATGAATGGTCACCATATCAATAAATGTAATACACCTAGCAGATGGGTACCAAGTATTCCACACATCAACATCAGAATGCACATTCTTCTCAGCTGCACATGGGTCATTCTCTAAAATAGATCATATACTGGTGCACAAAACATGCTGAAGTAAATGCAAAAGAACTGAAATGATTCCATTCATATTATCTGACCATAGCGCAGTAAAATTGGAAATGAATGACAAAAAGACTTACAATAATCCCATAAACACATGGAAATTAAATAATACTCTCCTAAATAACCAATGGGTCACAGAAGAAATTAAAGAAGAAATTAAACAATATCTACAATTGAATGAAAATACAAATACAAATTACTGGAACCTATGGGAAACAATGAGAGCAGTCCTCAGACAGAAATTTATAGCACTAAACTCCCACATCAGAAAAATGGAAAGAACACACATAACCTAATGCTGTACCTCAAACTTCTAGAAAAAGAAGAGCAAGTCAAGTCCAAAGCCCAAAGAAGGGAGGAAATTATCAAGATCAGAGCAGAAATTAATGCAATTGAAACTAAGCAAACAATACAAAGAATTAATGAATTGAAGAGTTGGTTCTTTGAAAGAGTAAATAAAATTGATAAACCCCTAGCCAATCTTATCAAATAGAGGAAAGAAAAAATCTCAGATTCATGCAATAAGAAATGAAAAGGGTGAAATCACTACTGACCATGTGGAAATACAGAAGGTCATCAACACCTACTTTGAAAATCTTTACTCACATAGATTTTGTAACACAGAAGAAATGGACAGATTCCTAGAAACCTATGAACTACCAAAGCTGAATCAAAAAGATGTAAAACTGCTGAATAATCCAGTTTCAGCTAATGAAATTGAAAATGTAATTAGAACCTTACCAACAAAGAAAAGCCTGGGCCCTGATGGATTCACTGCTGAATTATACAAGAAATTTAGAGAAGACTTAGTGCCAACACTCCTCAAACTCTTCAATGAATTTGAGAGGGAAGTCTCCCTAACTCATTCCTGGAAACAAGTATTACCCTAATACCAAAACCAGAGAAAGACCCAACTGAAAAAGAAAATTACAGGCCAATCTCCCTATTGAACATAGACGCAAAAATCCTCAATAAAATACTGGCAAATAAAATACAGAAAGTTATCAGGAAGATTATACACCATGATCAAGTGGGAGTCATCCCAGGAATGCAGGGATGGTTCAACATATGCAAATCAATAAATGTAATACACCATATCAACAGGGTCAAGGACAAGAACCACTTGATCATCTCAATAGAGGCAGAAAAAGCTTTTGACAAAACCCAAAACCCATTCATGATAAAAAACCCTACAGAAAATTTGAATAGATAGTCTCTACCTCAACCTGATAAAAGCCATATATATCATAAACCACCAGCCAACATCTTACTAAATGGAGAAAACCTGAAAACTTTCAACCTAAAATCAGGAAGAAGACAAGGATGTCCATTATCACCACTCCTATTCAATATAGTTCTGGAAATATTAACCAGAGCAATTAGACATGAGAAAGAAATAAAGGGTATAAGGATAGGTAAGGAAGAAGTAAAATTATCATTAATGCAGATTATATGATACTCTACATAGAAGACCCTCAAAAATCCTTTAAAAGACTTCTAGAAGTAATAACCAAATTCAGTAATGTTGCTGGATACAAGGTGAACACTCAAAAATCCATAGCATTCCTGTACACGAACAACAAAGTCACTGAGAGAGAAATAAGGGAAACCACACCCTTCACTATAACATCCAAAAAAATGAAATACTTAGGAATCAATCTAACAAAGGAAGTAAAAGATCTATACAGTGAAAATTACATTACTCTGAAGAAGAAAATCGAAGAAGATTTCAGAAAATGGAAAGATATTCCCTGTTCATAGATAGGAAGAACAAACATCGTGAAAATGGCCACTCTCCAAAATCATTATACAGATTTAATGCAATCCCAATCAAAATACCACTTGCCTACCTCACAGAGCAAGAGAAAGCATTCTTGAAATTCATCTGGAACCAGAAAAGACCTAGAATAGCAAAGGCAATTCTGGGCCACAAAGGTAAGGCAGGAGGCATCACAATTCCCGACTTGAAACTATACTACAAAGCCACTGTGATAAAATCAACATGGTACTGGAATCAAAACAGACATGAAGATCAATGAAATAGATTAGAAGATACAGCCACAACTACATCATCTTTGACAAAGGGGCCAAACATGTACATTGGAAGAAAGATAGCCTCTTTAACAAATGGTGCTGGAAAAACTGGCTATTTGTTGTAAACTAAAACTAGATTCATTGTGGGAGACAACTTGAGCGGGTCCCTTTGAATGCAGAACAATTGCTGCAACTTTGATTTTATTGAGACTTATTTCCTTATGTTGATATATATACAGAGCTGACTATGATATATCCTTCTCTCTTCAATTGGCCCTAAGCATTGCAAATAAGACTAGCTGAGGTACTGATATGTAATCTCTAAAGCCATCAGACAGTGTCCCGTTGCCTCCCATAGTGATCTCTATAAAATGTATATGTACAGCGGGATGGCAGAGCCAGTGAGCTCCAGGAATGTCAACTGGGTATGAACCTCAAGAAAGATGCTATAAGTCCCCAGGGCATAAAAGTTTATATATCAGAAGTGGGTACTGGTATGTAGTCTTTAAAGCCATCACACAGTGTCCTGTTTCCTCCCAGTTATCTTTGTAAGATGTATAAAGCACAGTGGGATGGCAGAGCCAGTGAGCTCCAGGAAGGTCGGCTGGGGATGAGCCTTGAGAAAGAGGCTGTAAGTTCCCAGGGCATAAAGTTTCCATATCAGAAACTGAAGCAGCAGCCTCCTAAAACAGTCCACTTGCTAGCTTGATTGGGTTGTGAAAATTGATCCCCTGCATATCTTTATCTGCAGTTTACAGAGATACCTTTGTCACTACCTTGCTAGCCAGCTCAAGTTACACACATAGTTCCTGCCATCCTCACTGTCACTCATCCTTAAGTCACCTCCTTGCTTCACTAGTTAAATTCTGGGAGAGACCTAGGATCAAGGCCTTTGTCCGCATGTCCTCACAAGGTTTGGACTCAGGATCCCTTGGCTGCCCATAACCTTGAATATGTCTCAGAATCTTTACTCTCGCCGTGGGTTGAATTGGGGATGGTAGATTGGAATTAATTTGCCGAGATTCCAATAACATGTCAGTGGATTTATAAATATAATTTCTTGGATTGTGAGGAAAACTAGACAAAGGATTTCAGTACTTGGATTACCTTACTCAATATTTGGGGCTACAATATTGCATGTCTATCACCATGCACTAAAATAAAGTAAAAATGGATCAAAGATCTGAATATTAAAACAGAGACATTAAACTTACTAGAAGACAAAGTAGGTAAAAATCTTGATGACACAGAAGTAGACAGAGAGTTCATGAGCAAAAAACAAATTGCATGGGAAACACTTCCCAGAATCAACAACTCGGATCTCATCTTACTAAAATGTTTTTGCATGTCAAAGGAAATCTCCAACAGAGTGAAAATAAAACCCATGAACTGGGAAAATATCTTAGCCAATTGTCCATCAGAAAAAGGACTTCTATTTAAAATATATAAAGAATTAAAAGAAATCAGTCCCCTAAAATTCAAGGATCCAATCCAAAAATGGGCATCTGAGATGAATACACACTTCTCAGAGAAAGAAATACAAAGGACAAATAAATATATGAAAAAATGTTCAACATCAATGGTCATTCGGGAAATGCAAAGTAAAACAACACTGAGATTCCATCTCACTCCACAAAGAATGGCCAAGATTAAAAAATCAACCAACAACAAATGCTGGAGGGGCTGTGGGGAAAAAGGAACTCTTCTCCACTGTTGGTGGGAGTATAGACTGGTGCAACCACTGTGGAAATCAGTGTGGAGATTCCTCAAGAAGCTAGGATTAGAGATCCCATTCGACCTAGCTATCCCACTTCTGGGCATTTTCCCAAAAGAATGTAAAACATCACACCACAGTGATATTTGTGCACCCATGTTTATAGCAACCCAATTTGTAATAGCCACATATTGGAAACAACCCAAGTGCCCATCAATCAGGAACAGATAAAAAAGATATGGTATTTTTATACAATGGAGTACTGCTCAGCTATCAAGAAAGACTGCATGGAGACATTTATAAGTAAATGGACACAACTTGAGAGAATACTCATAAGTGAGATAAATCAAACCCACATGTGTAAATACTGTATTGTCTCCCTAGTGTAAGAAACTGAAAAAGTATATATGATCCAAAATCTACAATAAATGTTATGTAAGGATAAAAAACAGCTCAAAGAGCAAAAGTAATTGGGAAGGGAAAAGGAGGAAAAAGGGAAGGGAAAAGGAAAAATATATAAATCTGTACATATGTATATGTAAGATAACTAAAATGAACATACTGCTGAATGTATTAGCTATTGAGAAAGAACAGTTAATTTTATATGTCTATATCTGTTAATGTAAACAACCATTTTGAAGGTAACAACGATACGCAATATTGCAACCATTGTCAAGTTTCTATCATCCTGCTTTGTAAGCCTATGATGTTACTGTTGTGCATTTTCTCTAGTTGTTTGTCTCTTTTGCTTTTTGTCTTTCTTATATGAGTCTTTTTTCTCTTAAATAAAAAAGTAAAATAAAATAAAATAAAATAAAATAAAATAATGAATCATAACAATAACCTAGTGTAAAATTACTATTTGTTATGATTTGTGTCTAGATGTCCCTCTAAAAGTTATGCAATCATGGAGATGGGCTCCTAGAGTTTGTGATTGATTCATGATCCAGTGCTGGAATTGTGGGTGTGAGTGCTGCACCCACCCTGGGGAGGGTAGCCTGCATACAAATAAGGCTTGCTGTCTTTCTCCTCCATTTTGCTCCTTTTGTTCTTGCTGCTTTTGCTGTCTTCCACCACTATGATCTGTTGTCCCCACCACACTCCCTTGCATTAGAGTTAGCTAATTATGGACTGAAACTTACACAAACTGTGAACCAAATAAACCTTCCCCTCTTTAACATTTGGTATTGGGTATTTTGTCTCAGCAATGAGAGAAAAATAACCAAGACATTGTTCATACCACACATAAAATAAACGCTAAAAGATTGTATTTTCTCATTCACAATCAAAATGACATATTTAATTCTAAAGAGGAAACTTATATCAATTCTAGACCCTAAATCATTTTTTCCTGCATGAATGGAGGTACATTTTTTGAAAATTCACTTTAATAATCTCCAGTAATAAATGTCAATATTTTCTGTGAATATTCCATTTCAGTGGTAAAACATCAACAGAAACTTAATGTCTAAATTAAATTCATTTGATTTTAAGTCAACTTGCCTCTAGTGTTTTCTAAAAAGAAGAAGATTATGTCTGTAAATCTCCTAGCAAAATCTTTCAAGTGTCTTTGCTAATTGTTTCCTTTGTCAGCAAGTATCTCCTTTCTCTTTACACACACACACACACACACACACACACACACACACGCATGAACTAAGATTAAGTCATAGTTGAATCACCAGTTCAAACATTAGTTATTCAAGTTTAGCTTAAATTACTATCCTATCCCAAATTACTTGCTCATTTCCTGTAGTCTCATTGTGCCTTGCCATGTATGTCCTAAATGTCTGTCACATATCAAGATAATCACAGATTGTTTTTATCCTTTCTTCCTATTTTTTTAAATGGACTGTTCGCTTCTTTGAGCAAGCTCAATGACTCATTCATTACTGTATTTTCAGTGCCTAACACATATCTAGTAAATCATAAAAGCACAAGAGATTGCACTTAATTGAATAAATGAGTATAAGTGAAGAAATTTCTCTTCAATCCTTATCTGTTGCCTGTTTTTACTTTCTTCAAATTATTGTTCATTTAACAAATATTGCTTAAAATCTTCTTATCTACCAAACATTGAACAAGATAATGTGGAATTTTTTTATGAATAAAAATGCCTTCACATTAATTTTCATATTCTAAAAATTAATGTTTACTTTGGTATATCTACCAGTGGTACACTTTACTCAGTGAAAATAGTGGGTGATAAGGTGTAATAATGTTCCAATTAGGACACAGAAGGCATTACAATACACTTACTAACCTAATGTGATTTTTATTGTAATTCATGGTGACCAGTAAAGGACTTCCCTTGTCTTTAGTTATTTTCTGGGACTATGTTAATGGATTAAAGCTTATGTACTCCAGTAGCTAGTGTTCAGCCCTTAAATATAAAGGGCTTCTCCCTATGGCTTAAATCACACTTTTGATAGAATAGTTCCCAATTAATCAGGGACACTTCAATTCTATTCTTGTGCCTTGTAGTGTTGGCAGCCTTCCAAGATTAGAACAGATAGTGTTCTCATTAAACTGGTGAATGAGATTATCTTTGAAGCTATTGATAAAGTGTATGAAAAATACAGAGCTTTAGAACTGACCCTACGGGAAAAGCTCTCAATATGTGACCCCACTTTGTCATATAGTCATTGATCACCTACGGAAATGACCTTCCCACCAGTTAAATGCCCACTTTACAAAACAATCCAAGTTTCTTGGCTAAAAAAAAAAAAAAATAGCACGTGAATTTGTTTCAGAAGCCTACTAAAACCTAGATATATTAGATGCCTTACTCTTTTTCAGTTATCACTGTCATGGAGAAATTAAATTGTTCTAGGATGATAATTTTCATGTAATCATATTAAGTTATGGTCAAACACGTGTACTTTCTCAGTATTTTCTACTTAATAATTTTGTGATTATACCTAATAGCAGTCCACATATCTGAATGAGGCTACTAATCCTTACTTAAGATACTGTTTTCTTCATGTATCCCTTTAAATCTTGTACTTTCTTTACTTTTCCAACATGTCCGTCCCATATCCTCATACTTCCTGTGCTAGTGGCTTCCTCTTCCTACACTGGCCTGCTCCCTTTTCCCCACCACTGCCTCCTTACTTGATCAGCATCAGCTCAGGCCAACTTTCATCAAAATCACCTATTTTATGCATTCTGTTCTTTAATTCCTAACTATTCCCATTGGGATGCTTGTTGTTTTGAGAATGCAAGCATATCTATGTCCCTAATGCCTAGCAAAGGGACCAGGGTAATATAGGCATTTAATCAGTAAGCCCACACCAAAGGAATTAATTCTCAGGCTTTTCCTTATATACCATTTCCACTTTTGCCTTTCTACAAAACATCCTATCCAGCAGGTTAACACGCTTGCCAGAAATCCACAATAATAATCTTGCAGTTTTTCCTCCCTTAAAAACCGGCCAGAATGCAGTAATTTCACCCTTTTCTTCAGGCCATGCTGGCAGGGCCTGGATTCTGTTCTTTAATTCAGTCACTTACTGAGCTACACAGATGTTCTCTCTCTCTCTCTCTCTCTCTCTCTCTCTCTCTCTCTCTCTCTCTCCTTTCTCAATGATTTCAACACCTGGTCTACATTTTCACTCTTTACCTTGTCTCCTATAAAATCTATGGCTATGTGGTATAATTCAATCACTTCCCAATTCCTCCACCTCCCTGACTCCAGTAATTTAATTTCTACTAACCACAAGCACAGCCATGCAACCCACTAAATTTGTGGATATTGAAATTTTATAGTTTCTCATATTTGAAAAATTCCTACTGTAGTTCTAACATTGCTGCTCTAGATATCATGTTTGAAATTTTGGAGACAGTCATGTCCAAAGAGGGCTTGTATGGATGTCTTGCTATCAGACAGGTAGTTGGAGAGATCTGACTATGAGGAACTAACAGGTCTCTGCTAATGAGGGCTTCAAAACTGCCTTCACAACCATTTCTGAGTCACTTTCCAGCTCTTCTCTAACTGTCCCACCCTGTGAGCACAAACTTGTATCCACAAGGTTATTTTTTCAGTTTCACACATATTTATCTAGCATTTTTTACTTATGAGATATAGTTCTAAAAATCTGGTATAGACCAGTGGATGAATAAAACTGATAAATGTACTGCTGTTTTGACATTTATGACCTTTGCTTGATTGTATACTTGTTGCCTTGTATTTTATGATTTTATGAATTTCTGTATTCAACACAATTTTAGGATCAAATTTTTTCATTTTTTAGGCTAAGTGATGTTTCTAGGCCTCAGTTTCCTCTTTACTGACAAAAACATGTAACTTCATCAGCTTGTTTGTGAACAGACTAAAAAAGATACAGTTTGGTGTCTCTTGGATGACATTTATCACCTAAAAACTATTTTGAAAACTTTTTGTTACTATTATTTGTGTTAGCAGGTTAGAAATTATGATAATATTACTGTACTTCAGACTGTAAATATTCAATAACTTGTAGCTATTTGTGTTATCAGTTGTTTTGCATAGTACCTTTCTGCTGTACAGTGAGTGTCCCCTGAAGTCAAGGATTTTTCTCTTTGATTTCCTGGTGGAAGACATTGACATTCAGAAATTATCTGCTATGGTGAATTAGATTTTAAAAACTGTAACTTTGTTTTAATTAACTTCAAGGCGTTCATTTCTCCTGAAGTTTCTCCAAAATATTTTTTAATGTCAACCAATTTCTTAAAAATCTAGGAGAACAAACTATAAAGTAGTATGGATCTAAGTATTAGTGGGTATAGAAGGAAATTTAAATTTTGATTCCTTATTAAGAAAGTTGGAATTGTTTTTCTGAACATAATTGAGATTTATTTGAAGGATAAACCATGATACATATGAAAGTTTCTGTATCTTTTTGTCTTGACCCAGATTGTCAATGGTGGACATGCAAATTTGAGAAATATACAAACAGTAGAGGTCACCATGAGTACTTATTTTCAAAAAGATACAAATCATGCAGTTTGAAGACAGTGCAATCTAGCTCACAACTTTTCTGAAGCCCAGATTTTCCTTATTTGGTATGCTAATAACTAATCAAATCACAATCAGTATGCATTTTAAACCACAATGCAAACAGTGATCTTCATTTGGTAATGTAAATATCTGGTAACGATTATGGAAATTTCCTTGGGTGAAGGTCAGCAAATATTAGTCTTACTAACATACTTATTGGTTAAAACTTAACTGCCTTAACCCATCAAAAACTTGCTAACACATTTGTCACTACTGTTCTATTTTCCATGCTCACTGGTAAAAATCTGGAAAGGAACAACATGTTGTAAGTGTGTCATTCTACTTCTGTGCAGTCCTTCAAGGTTTAGCCATGCTTTTCCACATAAGAGTATGTTGATCACACGTATAAGACTCAGACTGTTTTGCTTCAGTACCCAAGATCATCAATACTAATATTTAGAAGTGTCTTACGTTTGGTTAATAAGGCAATTAAATAAACAAAGACAGAATCAGCTGGTCATTGTTGCATGGAACTATTCTTCACTTTTGCAGCAACATGGTAAATGAGATTTTATTAGAAAGCATTAGAGATTTATTTGCAATGCTGAATGACAAGGATAGCCTGTTTCTGAAAGAGTTAATTCTGGCTGCTAAGGAACATAATGTTTTATCTCTTTAAGAACCATTTACTGCAGTCTTCCACCTTGAATTAGAGATGGGCAAGATAATCTTATCAATAGTTCAAAACAAATCCATCTTCAGATTTCAGATTAGGAGGTTGCACTGTGATCTCTCATGTCTTATTTCAAATTATTTCCACATTTCTGTAAAGTAGCTTAGACATTTGTCAGATGAGAAAACAGAAATATATAATTACTTTTACTATTTGCCTTAATGAACAAGCTATCAAATTGTTTCATTTATTTTTATGCAGAAGATTATATAATTCTTATAAAATAGTAATAATATATAGTACAATGTGCAGTTTAATGCATACTTAAGCATTAGAGAAATACATAATAGAGGAACAGAACATTTGTCCACCTTTAACCACTCAAACTCTTTTCATATTCATTATATATTTACTATTAACAAAATACAACAGTAAAGAAACTCTGTTATCTACATAACCATAAAAAATTTTGTTTCCGAACCTTAGTAATAAGTCTTGTGTGCTTTCTGTGTGACTATGTGCCTTTGTAAATATATTTTGATTATTTTTAATATTTTACTATAAATAAAGATGTTACAATAGGCATTCTTATAGATTTTTACTCTAAGGTAAATGTTTTGTTTAGTTTAAAAACTATGAACATGTATCAATAATACTATATATGTCAAATAATATATGTATTATTTATTTTCCTTATCATGTTCTCTTTTCCTTTTCTCATTCCTGACACTAAACAATATAGTCTAAATGCTAGTAGGTTAATTAAAAGTTAAGATTAGTCGGGCGTGGTGGTGCACGCCTTTAATCCCAGCACTCGGGAGGCTGAGGTAGGAGGAGCATTGTGAGTTTGAGGCTGGCATGGGCTACAATGAGTGCAAGGCTGGCCTGAGCTACATAGTGCGACCCCGCCTCAAAAAACTAGGGCTGGGAGTTTGGCTCAATGGCTTAAGCACCTGCCTGATAAGTGTGAGGTTGTGAGTTCAATCCCTGGTGCCTCAAAAAAAAAAAAAAAAAAAAAGTTAAGATTATATTTTTTCAAATATATTCCATGAAGATGCTATTATAACCTATTTCAAATATAATTTTTGTATATTCAATCAATTATTAAATCAAATATTTACAGAGTATCATAAATAGAAAACATTTAAGCTACACATTCACAGAACAAGAGAAAAGAGAAGCAAGTGTTATTTATATTCTATTGTTCTTCAACCACTGTGCTAATACTTTTCTGCCATTGTATAATCTATGGACAATACCTCACATTGTATTTTAATGTTACTTTTAGGTAAAATAACCTATCCCTTGCAATGACAAATGAATAAATAGATAAATAAAACCTTAGTTTGCAGTTTGTTAGCAGTACAGTTGAGATTTGAACCAAAATCTCTGTCCCTATGTTACTTTCACTCCCTTTCTTCATATTCATGTGAGGCATAAACATTAAATATTTCTCACTAAAATAGTACATTATTTCTTGTTTGTTTATAAATGGCATATCTACAGAGAGATAAAGATATGATACATGATTTCTTATAATGCACTGAAAGTGTCGTGAATTTAAGAATATATTTTTTTCCTGTAAAGAGGAATAAGATGCAGCTGATTGATTTTTCAATGGAATAGATTAGATAAAGGTGTCAAAGTTGCATAAATTAGATAAAGGCTTCTTAGGGTCCAAATATTAAGTTTTTGTAAAAAGCTAAAAGTGGAAACGTAATATTTTACTAAGTGTAAGTTGTGGCTAGAAATGCGGATAATGTTAACAGGAGCATTAATAATACATTTTTTCAGAGCAAAACTGTTAAGGAGGATTTGCCAGGAATTAGAGCAACATGATGAAGCATAACACGGAGAAAAATTATTTGAGTTTATTTATTCCAAGTACCTCAGAGTGGTTAAAGAAGACTACTGCCATGTTCTGATAAATTTTAAATCATATTTTCAGCTCCTGCTTATTCAATCTCAACTCCACTTTATTATAAGTACATCTGTTGTTACAATCACAGCCCATTTTTGCACATACTATTGGCACTTGAAATGGCCAACAAACATTGAGAATGTGTATTTACACAGAAAAAAGTTTTCCATGAAACAGAGTGTGTATGTATTTCATTTTAAGGAATCTTATAGTGGTTTGGTCTTATGGTGCATAAGTTCCTCCCTGACAGTAAATTGCACATCCGTATTAATGATCTAAACTATCCCAGATGCCAGAAACCTGAGTGAAGTTTTCTGTGTAAGCATACATTTGTTGCAAAGATGTGGACAGCTTATTCTCAAGGAAGTATTTATTTGCTACATCAGGGTTTTTATTGTACCATCTGCACATTTATTAGAGTAAAATAGTGTCTTTAAAGGAAATTTACCCAAGCAATCATGAGACAGAAGAGGGTGCCATTTAAGAGGAAAGTATAATTAATGTCATTAATCCAAGAGTCACATGGATCCGATTATGACTGAACAATGTAACCTTCGACCATGTTTTCTTCCAGTTTCTGGAGAAATGTTACCATACACTGAAAGCAGTAGGGTCAATGCTTGCTTGATTATTGATTCTTAGTCTCGCCCCATGGGACAGTACACACATTGTATAGACCGTACACCTGTTACACATGGGTTGTCTTAGTCACCTGTGACCATGCTGGGAATGTTGGCAAACTCACAACCTACAAAACTCATTTTAAATTCCACAGGAACTCTTTTTACCTGCAAATTCTCTGGATCCTGGACAGCCTTGGGGTGTGACAGAGATCGTGGACATTGCAATGTGAACCAACACTGGAACGAGCTGGTATCAAGCACTCTAATTTATTGCAGAAACTGATTGAGGAACATAGGATACTTTTTGCCTGTGAATAAACTCAGTCGATCTTCTTTTTTTTTTTTTTTCTATTTTTTCTACAAAAATATGTCAGTCATAACACTTCCAGCATGTGTGTGTGTGCATGTGTGTGTGTGTCTGAAATCACAGGCAATGTAAAAACAGCACATCGTGCATCAGAAGACTTGGATTCTGCCTCAGACCAGTTGCATAACCTTGAGTAAATCCTTAATCTTAGTAACTGCAGTTGATCACCACTGCGACAATTAACAAGGCCATATATGTAAGGGACCTAACATACATTTGATTGCTTTGAGTAGATACTAAATTTTAAAATGCTGCATAAAGCTTTCAACAAACTGATTTCATATATATTTTAGTAGAGGAGGAGGATACTATGGTATTTGATGATATATTACTGAAGTATGTCTTGAAAATATTTTTAATAAACATTTATTGTTGCCAAAAAAAATAAAACCCTTTGAACTGCTTTTTATGAAGTCATTGTTCTAGCCCTGGAGATTGTAAAATAAGCTACTTGAAATTATACTATAGGCTATATATAACAAGAATTAAATGTTCAAATACTGTTAAAATTATTGATTACAAGGGTGTGTTTTTTGAACTGGTGTAATAACTGTTAGATCAGCTCCTTGAAACTAACTTCATCCAAAAGAATTTTGAACACATAAAATACACCAAAATAGTTCCTACAGATTGTCTTAAAATTAAGGGAAATGGATCAGATCTATTGGTAGTTTTGATCTGGCAACAAGTCCTTCCTGATAATATGCAGCTATTATACTCATGTATCCATTGCATTTGGGGTTCCATTCAGAAAGTACTTGCCTGCACTTGTATTCTAGAATTTTCTTACTTTAGCTTCCAGCAGATTGTTTTTGCTTTAACATTAAGAGCTTTGATATATTTTTATTTTAGGTTAGTACATGTTGAGAGATACAGGTTTCAATTCAATCTTCTGCATGTGGATACCAGTTTTCCCAGGACCATCTGTTAGAGTCTACCCTGTGTATGTTTTTGGTCCCTTTGTCAGTGATCAGATAACTGACTGTGCCTGAGTTTTCTGCACCCTCTATTGTGTTCCCCTGATTCATGTTCCTATTTTTGTGCCAGTACCATGCTGTTTTTATCACAATAGCTTTGTAATATACTAGAGGCCCAGAATTGTGATGCCTTCTCCTTCGCTCTTGTTGCACAGAATTGCTTATGGTATTCTGGTTCTCTTATGGTTCCATAGGAATTTTAGGGCTGTTTTTTCTAATTCTGTGATTAATGTTATTGATATTTTGATTAAGATTGTGTTAAATCTGTATATCAGTTTTAGAAGTTTGGCCATTTTGACAGTATTAGTTCTGCCTATCCAGAAATACTGATGCCTTGTCTTGGAGAAATTTTGACAGTCACATTAATAACTCTTTTGAAGTAAGATATATTATGGTTTTCTTGCTACAAATGTGCAAACAACACTGATCTGACCTTTGCTAAGCATCACCCTGATAGAGACAGCTCATTTTATTTATTTCTTCTTTAAAGTATGTTTTTGTTTGATAAGCTGGAAATGAAGTAATACTTGTCATGAATCCTTTAGAACTCAATTTGTCTCTAAGGACATTTTACTCACTTTCCTCAAATCATATTTAAAGAACAAATTGGGATTATTACAAATAGGTCAGGGATAACATGGACTTGGCAAAAAGTAAGGATGTCTCTTTAAAATATCGCTTGATAATAAAAAATACCTATTTTGCTAACTAGCTATCTTTCTTTCTAGATACCTAGTTGGTTATCTTTCTATGTAGGTCTCATTTATAGAATGGCTAGCTTGGGAATGCTTCCTTTGTTAAAATGTAGCCCATCAAAGTTGACATTGCATCGCTATCTTAATTCAACTGATGCCTGATGACCCACGTGTTTTATGGGCCTTGTCTTTCGGTCAGAAATTGTATCCACTAAAATACATTTATATAAGGACTAAGCAGTTCTCTTTTTTCTGTATTGCAATAACTTTTGTTTTAAAGAAATGTTGCATAGTGCGATTCTATCTAAAAAAACTAGGGCTGGGAGTTTGGCTGAGTGGCTTACATGCCTGCCTGACAGGCATGAGGTTGCAAGTTCAATCCCCAGTGCCACAAAAAAAAAAAAAAAAAAAAAAAAAAAAAATGTTGCAAAAGTACTTCAAAGTAGTCACATAAAGCATTTGTCATACTTTCCATGATTTTTGAAATGTATGGATTCATCAGTTACCAAAAGTATTAAATTAACATTTCTGCAGAGTTATTTTATTGCAGGTCTTGTTTAAAGTTTACCTGTTTTCCATTTTTATGCTCTAATGATCCACAAAAGAGTTTGTGATCCCACATTGCATTTAGTTCTGTATCTCTTTAGTGTCCTCCAAACTGACATCATTTCTTGGTCTTTCTTTGTCTTTCATGACACTTCAGATAAGGACTGATCAGTGATTTTGTACTATGTCCCTTAGTTGAACTTATCTGCTAAGTTTCATTGTTTGTGAAATAATACTGATGTATTTTGCTGATCTGCTGCGTTTCTTCATATAACAACACTATCTTTCACCCTGTAATTGATAAGGCAGGTACTTCTGAAAAAAACTTCAGAGTCACTTTGAGTCTTCTGGAAAAGACTTACCCTTTCCATCAAAACATTAGCCCCCTGGTTTAACATTGGTCATTTCAGTAACATCTGTTAGTGGACTTTTACTATAATGTCATTAGTATAGCATTTGCCTATGATGATTTCCTATTTTATTTATTTCTACTACATGAAAAACTACTGTATTAATCTCAAATGAATAGCTGCTCCTTCTCCCAAATCTATTTTTCTACTATTTTCATTGATAAGAACTCATAAGTATTGTGACAGGCTGAAAAATCCCCTCTCATTCTGAATATTTTTAAGGTTTCTCCAGAAACACAGAATCAGATGTGTAGATTTTTGTTTACATCAATCAGTTCACATTATGATGACTGAGAAGTCCCATTTGCAAGTTGGAAACACAGAAGCACTATGAGTAGAACATTGGTTTTCGATATCAACTAACAAGCACAGTTAATTTGACTTCCCATCAATATTTTGTTTTATTCAATCCTTTAGTGGACTGGATAGCCCTCACACACTTGGGAGGGCTATCTTCTTAGTCCACCAATTAAAATGCTAATCTTTTCTAAAAAATATTCTCACAGACATACCCAGAAATAGTCTTATAATAATAATATTTGAGTATTGTGGGATCCACACAAATTTACATGTAAAATTATCCATTGCAATTTAGTTGATAAATGTTTCCTTATGTTATGGTTTGTACTTAGATGTCTCCTAGGACCCTTGTATGCTGATAGATGAACCTTTTAGAAAGCAATTGAATTATGTGTTTGGTAGAGCTGACTTGCTGTTAAGAAGTAAGGTCTAGTTGGAAAAGACATGTCATTAGAGGCACAATTTATCTCTCTCTCTCTGGCTACTCCCTTCTTTCTCTGCTTCCTGCAAACCATAGAGTGAGCTATTTTTCCTCCACCCAGGCCCTTCTACCATGCCAAACATGTGAGGACTAAATTTTCTAAATCATGAGCTAAAATAAATCTCTCCTCATTTTTATTTCATGTATTTATTTACTTGTTTGTTTATTTTTGGTACCAGGGATCTAACTCATGACCTCATGCTTGCCAGGCAGGCACTGTGCTGCTGAACTATATCCCTAGCTTCTCCCCTCCTTCATGTTACAAGTGTCTGGAATTTTGCCCCAGGAATAAGAGAAATGACTAAAATAGCTTATATAGACAATGATGTGATTACAGTAAGACTCTGAAGATAAGGAGATGATCTTGATTGTCTTGATGACTTATAAATGTGAACCCCAGTATCCTCATAAGGGAGAGACAGAAGGAGATTTTAAACACACAGAACAGAAGGCAATGAAAGATGGAACATAGTTTAGTGTTCTCATGCTTATTTGGAATTTCTACCTCCTTATGTCTCTCCAGAGTTATATTTATATATACTATATAGAAATATATTTATGTACACTAACCCTTGCATACCTATAAAACTATTCTTCTATATTTATCTTTCTGTGTATATTATAAACCAAGATTCCACACTGATTGTCACAACCCACATGGCTCTTGAACTTCCTGAGGTAAGGACCTTAAAGGGCGGTGAGAACCTTAAAGGGCGGTGAGAAGGTGAAAAAATAAAGAGGACGCAGAAAGCTAGGATCAGGTGGAGCCCTCTCAGAATGGGAGGCAAAGGAACTACTCAACCACAGTAGTGCATTTATTTGTACATTAAGCAGGTTGCTGTCATGCGACATTCCTTTTCTTAACAACCCATTACTTGGATTGTCTCAGGGTTTGATGCTCTCTGGACTGAAGTAGCTTGTTCCGGCAACTTGCTTCCACGGTGCTCTTTGATCTCAGGCAGGGCTTGCCTTCCCTCCACTTGAGTGATCAAATTCTAGCTTCAGCTGCTCAGACAACTGATATCTCTGATTTCTATCTTATACCACAGTGAGAAAGCTTGCTTTCATACTCTAAAATAGGTTCAATTGTGTGTTCAATTTTAGCTTACACATTCAGTAGAAAGTAGAAAAAACTTACACCTATAAAATTTATTAAGGTAGGCATAATACTTTGTACAGTTGTTGCTATTCTTCTTCTTTGCCTTCATCTTCCATTCTTGTAAACAAAGTATTTTTTTCTTTTTTCAAAATCACTTAGGTTAGGCATTTTCTTCCCTATTCTCTTCAGTATGGAGATACTATGATGTTTACCTGTTAGGTCCATTGTTACTATTTAATTCTGTCCTCTGCCCAATCTTTGTTTCAATTATTTATCATTTTGGGAATATAAAAATGCACTAGTGTAAAGTTAAAGATGAACACAGAGGTACACTCAGAAAAGTACTATTTATTCCATGCATTCTTACTACAATATTCTCATGTCCCTTGAATTTCCACCCCTTTAACTCCTAAATACTGTATCATTTCTGGAGCTCCTGGTTTACCCTTCATATATTTAATTTACATGAAAAGATAAATATATAAGCTTCCATCAAGAGATGTTGAGCATATAGTTATGAATTTCTGCAATAAAGTGAATATTGCAATAAAGTGAATCACAAAATTTTGGTTCCTAAAGTATACAAAAGTCATGTTCATACTATACTGCATTGTGTTAGGTTCATAACTTAGTTAAAAATATTTCTTTGCTAAAAAGTGCCAATAATTATCTGAAAGAGTTGTACTTTTGTTGACAAGTTTTGTTCGTTTGTTGTGGTAAGAGTTCTTTTTTATTAGTACATGTTTGAAAACAGCATCGTGAGGAGTTTGCCTCAGTGATGAGAGCTGCTGACTGGGAGGGTGGTGGTGCCACTGAAGGTTGGGGTGGCTGTGACCACTTCTTAAAATAAGACAACAATAAAGTTTAATGCATGAATAGACTATTCCTTTCATGAAATATTTATCCAGAGCATGCAATTCTGTTTGGTAACACTTTACCCACAGGGGAGCATCTTTCAAAATTGAGTTAATACTATCAAACTTGCCACTATTTTATCAATTCAGTCTATGTAACAGTCTAAACTATTTTTCGCCTTTTTGACAATTTTCATAGAATCCTCATTCCTCCCCCAGAACAAATTCTATCTCAATAAACCCTTTCAATGAAGAGAAAATCTTTTTCATTCAAATTTTATCAAGAGATTGCAGCAATTCTGTTACATTTTCGGTCTCCACGTCTAATTCTGGATGCACTACGTCTGCAGCCATTTCCTCTACTGAAATTTTGAATCTCTAAGTCATTCATAATTCTTGGAATCAACTTGTTCAAATTCCTGTTGATGCTGGTATTTTTGCTTCATCCCAAACCATAAATATTCCTAATGGCATCTAGAATGATAAATTCTTTCCAGGTTTTACATTTGCATTTCCCAGATCCATCAGAGGAGTCTCTATCTATGACACCAAGGTCTTAGAAAACATGTCTCTTAAATAACAAGACTTGAAAGCTGAAATTACTCCTTCACCCATGGAGTCAATGAGCTTCTCAAAGGATACTGGGTTAGCGGGCATGAAAACAATCCTTACCTCATGGCACATCTCCATCAGAACTCTTCGATGTATTGTCAATGGCAATAATATTTTGAAAGGAATCTTTCTGTCTGAAAAATTTGTTCAACAACGGTCTTAAAATATTCAATAAGCCATATTGTACACAGATGTACTCTCATCCAGGCTTTGTTGTTGTTCCATTTATACAGCACAGGCAGACTTGATTTCATGTTATTCTTAAAGGCCATATGATTTTTCAAATGGTAAATGAACATCAGCTTCAATTTAAAGCCCCCAGCTGCATTAGCCCCAAACAAGAAGGTCAGCTGGTCCTTGAGTACTTTGAAACCTAGCTTTGACTGCTCTTGAGTTATGATCTTGATAGAATCTTCTTTCATTATAAGGTTCTTTTTTTTATTTTTTTGGTACTGGGGATCAAACTCACAACCTCGCGCCTGCCAGATAGGCGCTTAAGCCATTTAGCTAAACCCCTGGTTCCATTATAAGGTTCTTGCAACTGACTTGAAAGTCTGTTTTTTAGTGTAGCCATCATCAAATATCTTGGTATTATAAACTACAAATTATAAATTGAATTGAGTCTAGAGGATGTCCAAGACTGTCCTGGTCTTGCCCTTTGAACCAGATTGGAATGAAGAAATTCCCCCACTTTCTTTTAGTCACAGCTAAAGCCTTAGAGGGGCTTTGGGGCAAGATAAGAGCTGCTGAGAATGGCAAAGATATTTACAGCAAAGTAGCAGCAACAGTAAAAAGTTTCACCTGGGGAAACTACAGTTTCCTCACTTCCTCTTGATTTATTCTTGCAAGAATGCTTTGTTCTTCTTACTGTCTCACAGGAATCACCACTACAGCTTCCAGAATCACTCACTATCTCTCCTCTTGCACTGGATAGTAAAACAGTGGCAAGCTGGAGAGTCTTGGCTTTGCCCATTCTGAGGCATTGACCTCCCCACCCTTTACGCATTACTAAAATTTGTCTGTCTCTCTTATTTCATCATTTCATCATACCCCTCATACAAGCAGTAGGGGATCTTGACTAAGTCCCTGATGTTTTAGCTAAATCGTGTAGCTAACATGCTGTATCTTCCACATTGACACTTGCTATTTCATGCCGCGCTTTTATCTTATGAAAATGAGTTCTTAAGGTTCATCAACCAACTTCTATACCTCCAAACATTTCTTCTATACCTTCCTCTAACAGATCTAACAAACAGAAGACAGTAGGGTTTTCATTTGGTTTAAATTCTGGTTTACAAGAGTGCTGTTGCTGGCTTGACTTAAATCTAAGTAACTGATAGCTCCATCTGAGAGTAAGTCTGTTTAATCTTTTTAAGAAAATTCATGTGAGGGCTGGGGATTTAGCTCAGTGGTTCAAGTGCTTACCTGGTAAGCACAAGGTCGTGAGTTCGATCCCCAGTAGTTAAAAAAAAAAAAAGAAAGAGAGAAAGAAAATTCATGTGTTCATTGGAGTAACATTTTGGATTTCTTTCAAGAGCATTTCCTTTGCATTTAAAAATTGGCTGTTTTACATTAGAGGCCTCTCTTGTCTTTTGGCATTCCTTTCTCCTCAGCTCGATCATTTCTATCTTTTGATTTACAGTGAGAAACATGCAACTCTTTTTTTACTTGAAGGCTGCTGTATGGTTATTTCCTGGCCTACTTGTGTCTTAGTTAAAAGGGAGTTCCAAACAAAGGAAAAGAGCTTGGGCTGTCAGTGGAGTAGTCAGAATACCTGCAACATTGACCAATTACGTTTGGTATCTTTTTGGGCTGTGGTTTGTGGTCCTGCAAAGCCATTACAACAGTGACACCAGAGATCCAAGATGATAGATCAGCCTAACATACATAGTAGTAATGAAACCATTTGAAATATTGGAAGAATTACTAAAAATGTGACACTGAGACGTGAATTGAACACATACTGTTGTAAAACTACAGCCAATAGACTCAGTAATACAAGGTTGCTACAAACTTTCAATTTGAGAAAAAATGAAATTTTAGTGAAGTACAATAAAGCTAGGCATAATAAAGTTAATTACAACTATTTTTTATAAGCCGATCTCTCACAAGAAGGATAGAATACTGTGGTATCACTTTTTAGTTTGCTGTTTTATTTTATTTAACAGTATATCATGGATATCACCCTATAAAAGTTCACAAAAATTTGTGTAATACTGTTATGTGGATCATAATTTAGTAAACCATTCTCCTATATACTAATATTTTTATGGTTTCTAATATTTTGGAATAATAAACAATGCTGAAGTGAATAGCTCTCTTTCCCCCTCCATCCTCCTTCTTTGTGCACGCATGCATGTGTACGCGTGCGTGTATGTGTGTGTGTTTATTGTTTGAGGTAAACACTCAAGGTAGGGAAATAGAGATAGGTTACAGGGTAGAAAGATAGTTTCTTCATTAAATATTATCACAATTCCTTCTAGGCATTGATAGTCCAGAGTCCATTGTCAGAACCATCAATTTAATATGCCATATCTAAGAGCTTCAGTTTTGTGAAATATGGAAGATTATTTATGAAAAATATAAAATGCACCCTAATAGCATAATCACACAAATGTATTTTTAATATTCAGTCTCTTTTTTGGTAAACTTATTGCAATAATTTAATGAAAATCTGCTACATTTTCTCTGTCTGATCATAGTGTAATTCACTGGCCTCTGAAATTTCAGGGAGTGAATTCCTTGTAGATTAATATGCATAAATACAGACTAATGTGTAAGTCATAGAGAATGATAATAATTTGTTTCCTTATTGGTATTAAAAGTTTCAGTTGTCATTCTTTGCTTAAATATTTAGGAAGCAAAAATCTTTCAAAGAATTGAATTGCAATTATGTTAGCACATATAATATATTCAATTTCTTAGCCATTACAATGTGAAATTACAACAACCCATCCTCAAAATGTTACAAGATTTTTGAGGCTAGATTGAAACTTTACAGACGTTTGACACCTTTGTTGTTAAAAGTAATAAAGTCTGGAAATGACTGACTAATCAACTGACAAGACATGCTGGAAAATATGGGCAACCTATGTGCAGTATTTTTCATGTCATTATAAAAAATAGTCTTCAGGTTTTTCCATTCTATTACTTTTATTGCAAGCAATATGCATGGGAAAGTTGATGTGGCCAGAGAAGACATCACACATCTCTGGATGCCAAAGGCAGCATAGGAACACGGTGGTATTCAAAAGAGCACGAACTGGAAAGTCTAGAATGAAGGAAATATAGTATGCTAGTGGAAAGTCAGAAGGTTATATACAGCAGGAGGTGTGAAACTTAGTGTCCTCAGGACTTGAAGTGATATGTGGGGTCCCTCAGGGTGGATAGTAGTCACTATGAATTTTTTTTTTTTTTTTGTGGGGGCAGTGCTGCAGAAGAACTGAAAACGATATAACCTGAAGAAATGAGTTACATACTTTTCCTCGAATTGTTGCACCACAATTAATGAATGAAAAAGTATTTTGAACATCTGGAGAATTATTAGCAGCTAAGATTCATGTTATGTAATAGAATTTCCCACACGTTAAATTCAAGTAATGTCTAAGTTTTCCAGAAATAGCCTACGAAGTAAAACAAATATTAACATATTCCTTGAGTTCTTACAAACAACAAAGAAAATATGACAGGTACATTATTTATTTGATTTTTGGTTTCTGTTAAAGTCAAGCAATAAAACTAATCTATTGGCCCTCTTTTGTTTCAGTTGGCCAAGTAAATTTTTAGAAGCACTTAGGTGATTTTTAGAAAGTTTTATTTGTTTGTTTGTTTGTTTGTTTGTTTGGAGAGAGCATCTCACTATGTAGTTCAGGCTGGTGCTGAGCTCACTATGTAGGTCAGATGATCCTCTTGCCTCAGCCTTCCAAGTGCTGGGATTACATACCCGGGCCATTATGGCTGGTTAGAAATACTGCAGATGGACATACCTGGACTGGGAAACCCATTTTTATATATTTTCTTATAATATTCAAGATATGACAAAAGAAAGTCTCTTAAAAATGTTTATTTAAGCATTTTCTGAAAGCAGTGCAAAATTATAAACTCTAACTGTTCAAAAGGAGAATGGATAAATACATTGTGATATATTAATATAATGGAGTATTATATATCAGTTAAAATTTAAAAGTAAAACTACACAAATTATAGTAATTATTTAAGCAAGTTTTTAAATAAAAGCTAGTTGTAGAATTTTGGATATAATATTTATCAATTGATAGACATACAATCATGCATACATGTTTATGGACTCTTGTCTGTGTTATGTAGTACTTAAACAACGTTATGAAATTATAAATCATAAGTTTTAAGTTTATCATGGAGATGGAAAGAGGGAGAAAAGGGAAGATACAACATTTCAGGTACATAGAAAGCTTAAGTATAGCTTTAAAATTTCATTTATTAAAATATGAATATTGGCATAGATTGAATGTTTATTTCCCTCAGTATTTATATGCTGAGTCCTAACGCTGGAATGGAGGTTTTATGTAGAGAGGTTTGGGTGTAATTAAGTTAGTAGGTCACAGATCAGATTAGTTCCCTTAAAAATGTGACTCCACAGTGCTCCCTCACCCCTTCCACTGTGTAAGGATGAGGTGAGAAGGTAGCTGCCTGTGAGTGAGTCAGGAATCTCGTTCTCATGAAATATGAAATCTTCCTACACTTTGGTCTAAAATTTCACAATGTATTGAACTTGGAGAAACACATATAATTCCATTTTATGGTACCTTATGTTAATAAACCAGAAAGAATAAGACAAGTATGGAAAAATTATGAAAGAATTAATAAATGCTATTCATTATAGTAACGCCATCATGCATCATTTAACAATAGGTTATATTCTGAGAAATACGTTGTAAGGTGATTTCATCATGGTAAGAACACCATGAAGTGTGCTTTCACAAACCCAGCTGGTGGACCTCATTTATACGTGGGCTGTATGGCATAAGTCTGTTGTTCCTAGGCTGTAAACCTGTTCGTCCTGCTGTACTGAATGCTGTATGTGACTGTAACACAGTGATGTTTGTGCATCCAAGCGTATTTAGACTACCACATCAAATAAAATTATATTTGAGATAATATTAATAAAATACCATACCAAGGATGCAAAATGGTGCCCCAGTATAAGGCACTTACCATGAATGGAGCTTACAGGACAGCAAGTCACTCTGGGTGAGTTAGTGAGTGACCAGTGAGTGAATATGAAGACTTAGAACATTATCGCATGTTAGTGTAGACTTTATAAACAATATGTTGAATTTATAAGAAAATAATTTCTCTTTCTTCCATAGTAAATTAACCTTAGCCTACTGACTGTAACTCTTTTACTTTAGATTTTTTTAAGTTTTAAAACTTTGCCTCATTTCTAATAACATGAAAACACATTGTACAGTTGTACAAAATAATTTTCTTCTGCTATATCTTTATTATATAATTTATCTTTATTTCCTTACTGATGCTTGGAAAACTGGATATTTACATGCAGAAGTTTGAAAAAATCCTTATCTCTCATCCTATGCTGAAGTCAAATGGATCCAGCACCTAGATTATAGCCATAGGCACAGGCAAAGACTTGCTGAATGTGATTTCCAAAGCACACGAGTTAGTACCAGGAATCAATGGATGACGTTATATCAAATAAGAAAGCTTCTACACATAAAAGAAAACAGCAGAGTAAAAAACAATCCACAGAATGAAAGAAATTCTTTGTTAACTACTCTTTAGGTAGAGGATTAATATCTAGAGTATAAAAAAAACCCTAAAAATTTAGCAGCCAAAAACAACCCAATCAATAAATGAAGTGGGCATATGAATTAAATAGACAAGTCTTAAAAGTACAAATGGCTTAAAAAGTGACAAAATATTTGACTTCTTTAGCATTAGAGTAATACAAATCAAAACTACACTGAGATTCAATCTCCCCATATTCAGAATGACTATCAAAAAGTATCCAAAAGACAATGAATTCTGGCAAGGTTAAGGGAAAAAAGGAACCCGCCTACATTGTTGGTGTGAATGTAGGCTGATACATCCGCTGGTAATCAGTTTGGAGATTCCTCAAAAAATCAAGCATAGAAATACCATCGATCCAGCTGTATCATTCTGAGGAATATCCCCAAATAATTGAAGTTAGCTTACTATAGAGATCCATGGATGTTGATGTTTACAGCTGCACAGTTCATAAACGTCAAGCAGTAGAAACCGTCCAGATGCCTGTCAACAGGTGAATGGATGAAGAAGTGTGGTATATATTCTCAGAGACATATCATTCAACCATAAAGAAGAAGTAAATCACGTTATTTGCAAGAATCACATCATATTACTTGCATGGTGAAAGTAGAGACCAACATGCTAGGTTAAAAAAAAAAAAAGTCAGAAAGTGCAATTCTACATGTTTTACATCTAAAACTCAACCAGTTTACTGAATGAATAAACAAATATATAAATAAATAAAATAAAGTACAGACTTCAGGAAACTAGGAAATTAACTTTTGGAGATATGGAAGGGAGTGGCAGAGGGAGGGAAGCTGGTGAAATGAGACAGAAAAATATCAAGATATATTAAATCCATTTGCCAACTTACCCAAGTGACCCTCACCATTTTGTACTGTCAACATGCACTAATAATAAAAATAGTAAAACAAAAGTAATAGCTACTTGACATACAATTACAGTGATATAAAATATTTTAAGCCATAAATACTAATAAAATTACTATCATAGATTTTTAATATATGTGGCATGCAATTCTTGATAACTGAGACTTCATGCCACATATCTAAATGCTGTACATAAAGTTATTTTTCAGTGTATGCTTAATTTTGTTTTCCATTTGAAACTTGTTGCTAGCAATTCTTCATACTGAACTTATCACTCAGTGTTGAATGCATATATCATTATATTGAAGACATGCTATAACTCCTTGCTTATATTCCATTATCAGAGGATCACAACTTTTCATCTGTATTGTGGCTCATATTTGGAAGTGTGAGGATAGATATGTATTTTAGTCCCTTGGAGTTTTTAAAAAATTCATCTTGATTATGTGTCATTTATATATAAGCAGTATTCATTTTACTTGGAGTCATAGAATAGAATAGAAACTTACTCAATTGGTAGGACTATTACTAAGAAACATGTTCTGAAGTACAGTAGTCGTTGCATGATGGCAACAATGCATAGAGACTAAATGCTAGATGCATAACAATCAGAAATGAAGATATATATATGTACTGAAATTCAACCCTGAGTGAATAATGCTACTGCTGGACTTGCCATCTCACTGTAAAAGAGAGATAAACAGGCAATGTTTATTAACGACTGTTTTCAAACATAACAAAGAGCATATAATTGATCACTAAGAAAAGAAAAAATGCACTTCATATACAAATACATAAATTAATAGCAAAAGCATGGAAAAAGCTATCCCATTGAAACATTAAACATAAGGGAGCCAAATTGGCTAGATTTATATCAGGCACAGTCATGTTTGGAAAAAGGAATCTAGACGATGATATTAAAGATATTTTGTAACGATAATTTGTCAAGAAGAAGCAGCATTTCTAAATACTATGCAAGGGGAAATACTTCAAAGTACAAAACCTGACACTCCTAAAAGGAAAAACAGTTATATTCCCAATTAAAAAAGATACTATAACCCTTCCATCTCTATAATTGACAAATAGAAAATATAATTTAGAAGGACCTAAAAGATGTGAGCAAAATTACTTGCTAACATGATACTATAACCCATTCAATGACAAAATTCATATCCTTTTCCAGAATACATGGAATATTCACAAAAATGGATATATCCAAGGGGCATAAAAAACAGAGCACTTTTACAAGGATGGAATTTGTATGAACTGTGTTGTGTAAAAGTAGGATAAGATGAAACTGTCTTTATTTGCAGAAAATGATACACACAAAAATTTTTAAGAAATTTTAAAAAAGGACTACCAAAACAAATGTTTATGTTTAGTCAAATTTTTAAGCAAATCCATATACAAAATTAAATTGTATTTTTGTGTCAATAAAAAATGCAAGAAAATTTAAAGCAATATTATAATAACAAAAAAATTAAAGATTAAAATGGCAAAAAGATATATGGAAATTCTCCAAATGTTTAGAAATTAAACATCGCGGTTCTGCAAAACTTATAGATAAGAGATAGCTCAAGGGAGATTTTAAAATATTTAATATGGATACTGAAAACAGAATATTAAAATTTGTAGGGTGGAATTCAATTAGAATTTAAGGAGAAATTTATGTTTAAATGCTTTGTTTAAAAAGGTAAAATATCTAAAATCAATATTTTAAGCTTTAGCCTCAATCCCCCCAGAGCAAAAGAAAAAAAGAATATGTACAAATTTAACATCTGTAAAAATGAGAATATTAATCAGGCGTGGTGGAACATGACTAATCCCAGCCCTCGAAAGGCTGAGGTAGGATAATTTCTGCAAGTCTGAGGCCAGCATGGGCTATAAAATAAGTTCAAGGCCAGTCTGAGCTATACTGTGAGATTCTGCCTAAAAAAAATCAAAATGAAAGAAAAAGAAAGAAATATAAAACTTTTGATAAAAAAAAGGACACATAATGAACTCAATAGGAACTATACAAAAGAAAATCACTGAAATCAAAAGCTAGCTCTACACCAAAACAAGGGAATATTAGCATGCATAAATAACATAAAATAACAATTCCTAAATCTTTAATTGGTTCAAGATAGATGTATTGCATACCAATATTTCATGAACTGTGGGAACACAAACCTCACACTTGAACTTACACTTCTTTTTGCCTTTCTGTTTTGTCCCTTTGGAACACAACTCTGGTCATGACGCATTTATGTCTCAGGAGATGAACAGTCCATCAATCCCCTGCCTATCATGGCATTGAAGTGTAGATTTGGCAGAAAATAGCCACCATGGACCTTATTACCCTGTAACCTTTGAATCTTAATCATCACTTCTCTGCTTTTAATAAACTGTTGTAAATAATTTGTTGGATTACTATTGACAGTGAACTTTGCTTTCATCTTTTTCCAGTTGAATGAATTGAACCCAGGGCCTTGTATAAGCTGGGCAAGTGTACTACTAAAATACATTCAAGTCATTTTTTAATTTAAATTTTTAATTTTATCTATCTATTTATTTATTGTTACCCAGGATAGAACTCACAATCTCACGCCTGGCAGGCACTTATACCACTGAGCTAAATCCCCAGCCCTATTTTTTTGAGACAGAGTCTCACTATGCAGTTCAGGCCTTGAAGTCACTTTATAGCCCAGGTTGGTCTCAAACTCACAACAATCCTCCCACCTCAGCCTCCCGAGTGCTGGGATTAAAGGCATGTGCCACCATGCCTGACTTAATTTTAATTTTAAATTTTAATAGGTTTTTAAAATTTTGAGAGAGGATCTTACTACATTAGCCAGGTAGATTTTGAACTTGAGATCCTCCTGTTTCAGTCTCTTCAGTAGCCATGATTAAAGGCATATGTATTATTGTGTCCAGCTACAAAATTTCCACTGCATCCTTATGTAAAGGGTAAGGCAAATCTTATCACCCTCACTTAATGAAGGCTAGTGAGTCTCAGTCAAGTTAAGTCAGTGAGATAATAATAAAGAAATAGCTCAATGCTGGTCTTTAAAGTCAAGGTTTGTTCTTTTTAAACTTCACTCAGTAGTAAACTTATAAATATTCCTAACCATTCTAATCAGGTCTATGAATCTTTACTGAAAACTAAATAGATGCCCAGGACTAAAAAGATATTTTAGAGAAAACATAGAAAATGTTCTCTATTCTCTAGAGTTTTAGAATCTGAGTATTTACGCAAAAATGAGTGGGAGGATGGTGGCAAAGAACCTTGCAGAAAGAGACAGAAAGTTCAGGGGCTGTTTTTTCAATCTTTTTTTCTTTTCTTCATTTTTTCACGTTGGGTAATTTAACCACTGCTATATATAAAGATATAGACAAATCTCATAAATACGTCAAGCTTAAGAAGCCAGGCACAAAAAGCATATTTTTGTATTATTCCATTTACATGTGGTTCCCAAATATGGAAAGGTATTGTAGGTAAAAGAATAATTAACTCTGGGTAAGACTTCGAGAAAAAGGAAGACTTCTATGGCTGCTAACACTCTGTGTCAGAAGCAGGGTGATGCTTACGAGAGTATATTCAAATTGTGTTGCTATAAACATGGGTGCACAGATATCACTGTGGTAAGATGTTTTCAATTCTTCTGGGAAAATGCCCAAAAGAGGGATAGCTGGGTTGAATGGGATCTCTAATCCTAGCTTCTTGAGGAATCTCCACACTGACTTCCTCAGTGGTTGCACCAGTCTACACTCCCACCAACAGTGGAGAAGAGTTCCCTTTTCCCCACAACCCCTCCAGCATTTGTTGTTACTTGATTTTTTAAACTTGACCATTCTTTCTGGAGTGAGATGGAATCTCAGTGTTGTTTTACTTTGCATTTCCCGAATGACCATTGATGTTGAACATTTTTTCATATATTTATTTGCCATTTGTATTTCTTTCTCTGAGATGTGTGTATTCATCTCAGAGGCCCATTTTTGGATTGGGTCCTTGAATTTTAGGGGCCTGATTTCTTTTAATTCTTTATATGTTTTAGATAGGAGTCCTTTGTTTGATGGACAATTGGCTAAAATATTTTCCCAATTGTGGGTTTTCTTTTTACTTTGCTGGAGATTTCCTTTGACATGCAAAAACTTTTTAGTAAGATGAGATCCAAGTTGCTGATTCTGGGAAGTGTTTCCTGTGCAATTTGTAATAGCCAGATCTTGGAAACAACCCAACTGCCCATCAATCAAAGAATGGATAAAAAAGATGTGGTATTTTTATACAATGGAGTACAACTCAGCTATTAAGAAAGATTGCAATGAGACCTTTGTAAGTAAATGGTCACGACTTGAGACCATACTCGTAAGCGAAATAAATCAAACCCACATGTGTAAATACCATATGGTCTCCCTAGTGTAAGAAATTGAAAAAGTATATATGATCCAAAATCTATAATAAATACTATGGAAGGGTAGAAAACAGCTCGAAGAGCAAAAGTAACTGGGAAGGGAAAAGGGGGAAAGAGGAAAGGGAAAAGGAAAAGATATAAATCTGTATATATGTATATATAAGATAACTAAAACAAACACACTGCTGAATGTATTCGTTATTGAATAAGAACAATTAATACTTATATGATTAGATCAATTTTACATGTTTATATCTGTTAATGTAAACAACCATTTTAAAGATAATGATACGCAATATTGCAACCATTGTCAAGTTTCTATTATCCTGTTTTGTAAACCTGTAATGTTACTGTTGTGCATTTACTCTAGTCTTTTGTTTGTCTGTTTTGTTTTTTTTTTTTTGGTCTCTGCTATATATGTCTTTTTTTCTCTGCTTAAATTAAAAAAAAGAGAGCATATTCATTTGTAAACATTTCTATATTTATATATTTTCAAACATGCTTTTGTAATCAATACACCTAATGAACCTCTAGGTAGACTGACAAAGGAAAAACATAATATAGACAAGTCATCATTTGCAACAGTAAAAGAAGAGATACTGTATAATTTCCAAAGTAAAAAAAAGAGATAAAAATTACCATAATCACTAAATTTGAGAAATTATATGAAATGAATTTCTAGAAAGAAAAATTCATAACATACTATATAACACAAGAAGAGATATTAATTATACCAAATCAATTAAATGAATTCACAAAATCTCTTTCACAAAGATAACTTCAGGGCCAAACCCCCCTAATGATAAATTATACTCAACACTTGATTAATAATACCGATATGCATCATTTTTCAGGCAATATGATAAAATAAAGCACATTTTTATTCATTTTACATGGTCAACATTGCACAGATAATCAAATCAACTAAAGACATCACACACACATAAACATAGTCACAGAACCGTAGAACATGAATACAAATTCCAAGCTCTTAGCAAAATGTCAAAATTCACCTAGTAAAAATAAAGTTGATAACACATGATGGCTAAAAAATTTAACCCAAATGTGATTAATATTCAAAAATGATTCTATGAAAATCTATAATGTTAATAAAACAATGAGAAAAATCTCAATTGATGTGGCAAAACTCTTGATCAGGTTAAACATCCATTCATAATAAAGCAAACAAAACTTCTTAGCATACTAGAAGAAATCTCCCCCGATTTTTACATTTTAATTTATAACTGTTCTTGAGTGTCTAGTAAGTTTTTAAAAATATTTATAAAGGAAGTATAATTAACTTTATTTTTACATGACATAAATGTGTAAATGAAAAGTCTATAATACCTAAAAATTAGGCACTGCACTACTTGAACAAAAGCGAAGTTGTGAAATACAAGGCTAACATACAAAAAGCAATTTTTATGTAATTATAATAAACACTTGGAAAATAAAATTTTAAATACAATGTCATTTACAAAAACATTTGATATCAAGCAATACACTTAACAAGATACATGTTATACTTCACACTTGTAATGCTGCTGAAAAGGTTATAAATGGAGGTAAAAAAAACTATGGACATGATCTATAACAGCTGAAGTTAGTGAATTTTTTGCTAGGATAAATTTTAAATCAGGATTGTCTGAGGGCTGGGAGTTTGGCTCAGTGGCTTAAGCGCCTGCCCTGGCAGGTGCGAGGTTGTGAGTTTGAACCCCAGTGCCGCAAAAAACAAAACAAAACAAAACAAAACAAAACAAAACAAAACAAGATTGTCTGAAAAGGTGCATGAAGGAGTGTTTCAGGAAGATAGAAATGTTCTAGTCTGCGATGTGCTTTACATAGTTGAATGTGTCAACATTCACAGAATTGTACTCTTAAAAAGGATAGCTTGTATCTCAACTAAAATTTATTTGAAATTTAAAGGAGAAAAATTATAGACTTTAAAGCTATTTTTTGTTTAATTAGAAATGAAATTATAAGACTTCAAAGCCTCGAGATAAATGATTTATTTCCACATGTTACATATTACACTATTATTATCATGAATTCTTTTGTATATTCTGTCATACCTCTAAAGGTAATTGACTGTGATCTTTAATTTGATTAAAAAGATATCAAAAAGCAATCTGCATATGATTTAAAGTCTTTATTAAAACATTATTTGCACATGTTACTGTTATTCATTGTAATGTTTCCTATAGACATGGTGACTCAGCGTGCATTGATTATATCCAATCCTCTTCCTTCCATTAACACCCCTACAATCCTCCAATTCCCTTGTGTTCAGTATTACACTTTCAGTGTTATATTCTTAGTTTCATGATAAGATAGAGCATGAGATATTTCAACTTTCAGGCTAAATTCAATTAACACACTGTCCTCTAATCCATGCATTTTGTTGTAACTGACAGGATTTCATTAGTTATGGTTGAATAGTATTCCATTGTGTATATGTGACTATATTAATCATTTTTCCTTAGTGGGACAAAACACCTGACACCCATAATTTAAGGAAAAGTAGTTTATTTTGGCTTATCATATCAGAGGGTTCGGTCTGTGGTTGGTTGGCTCCAATTGAAGCAGTATGGTGAAAGGGAGTGAAGGAGGAAAACTGCCTGACACATGGTGGCTGGGAAACAGACAGCCGGGAGAAGCCCTTGAAAAGAAGATACTCTTTTGGCTCACACCCCCAGTTATCTACCTCCTCTCACCTGTCCCTATCTCCTGACAGCAAGCTCAGCTATGAGTACATCATTGGATGAATCCACTGAAAAAGCATAAGGTCTCCACAATGCAATCACCCTCCAAAACCTCAGTCTGAACACAATTGAGGAACATGATAGATCTAAACTAAAATAGTGATGGATTTTATTTATCATTCATCTGTTTACAAGTATCTACGCTCTCTGCATCTCTTAGCTCTTATCGCTAGTGACTCAATAAGCATGGACATGAAGGAAACTCTTTACTATGCTGACTTCATTTACTTTGAATGTATACTCAAGATAAATATCCGAATATAGCTAAGGGATGGCTGCATTGTATGGTAGCTCTTCTTCTGCCTTTGGATGAATGTATACTATTTTTCATAATGTTTGTATTCATTTACATTCCTACCAACAGTTTACAAGGGTCCTTTTTTTCAACTTTCATGCCAGTATTTATTTAATATATATTTTTTTATGACAGCCATTCATACTGGTAAAAAAGGCTATCTCATTGTTTTGATTTACATCTCTTGGGGGGCTAATGTTAAACACTTTAGAACATTATAATCCTTTATTGTTCTTAAGAAGTGTTTATTCAAATCTTTTCCTGATTTTTAATAGAACTAATTGGTTTTTTTTGTTAAGATTTTTAATGCATTGCAGATTTTAGATGTTAACTGTCAGATAGTGGCTGAATATTTATATGTAGGCTGTCTATTTTGTCTTCTTTGCTCTGCAGAAGCTTTTCAGTTTGTTGTAACTCCTGTTGTTGATTTTTTATTTTGTTTCCTCTGCATTTATTAAGCCCAAAAGATGCCAAATATGGAAATAATCTTGAGAAAAAAGAGTAATGCTGACAACATCACCATGCTTGATTTCAAGACATACTGCAAAGTCGTAGTAGTCAGACCAGCATGGTATTTTATATTTCCTATCTTGAGATTTTTTTCTGATGTAACCTCATTTGTTGATTTTTGCTTTTGTTTACTAGGCTTTGAGGTTTTATTTAGAAAATCATCTCCTATACCAATACCTTGAGGTGTTTCTCCTGTTTTATTTCAGTTGTTTCAGAATTTCAGGTCTTACTTTTGGGCCTTGATCATTTGAAATTTATTTTTGGGCAAAATGAGAAGAAGGAAGAAAGTTTCAAACATTTGGATATTCAGTTTTCTCAGCATTATTAGCTGAAGAGATTATCTTTTCTTCAATGTGTATTTTTAGCATCGTTTGATAGTTAGTTTGGCCATATATGTATGGGTTTATGTATGAGGTTCTCCATTCTGTTCTATTTACCTGGTTTTGATTCATGCCAAAACCACACTGTTCAGATTTCTATGACTCTACGCTGTTTTAAAATCAAGTATTTTGATGGCTCCAACTTTGTTCTTTTGTTCAAGATTTTTTTTTTTTTTTTGGCCAGTTGGAGTCTTAATGTGTTTTAATATAAGTTTTATGTTTTTCCAGTTTTGTGAAGAATGACATTCATATCAATGGGTTTGCTTTGGGTCGTATGGATATTTAAGAGTACTAAATCTTTTAATTCATTAATATGGATAGTCTTTCTATATTCTAGTATCATCTTCAATTTTTTTGGGTATCATCTTAGAATTTTCATTACAGAGATTTTTACAATCAACTTACTTCTAGGCATTTTATTTCATTGATATTTTAGTGACTATTGTGAAGGCAATGTCTTTCATAATTCTTTTCTCAGAAAATTCTCTATTGGTATATAGAAAAGCCAGGGATTTTTGAATATTGATTTCATATCCTATTAATTTACTAAGTCTTTTGGCAGAGTCTTGGTTTTTCTATTTTCAGAATTAGACCATCTACAAACCAGGCTAATTTTACTTTATACTTCCCCACTTGTACATCTTTTATTTCTTTGTGTGGCTAAAATTTCTAATTCTCTATTGAATGAAAGCAGGAGTGGACACACTGTCTTGTGCCTGACCTAGAGGGAAAGTTTTCATTTTCTTCTCATTCAGTATGATATTGGTTGAGGCTTGTCTTATAAAACCTTTATTATGTTACCTTTTGGTTTAATCACACACCAGCATATAAAGTTATGGCTAATGAAATTTTTCAGGATAGCTTATCATTGGTAATTTCTAATGGATTTCTTAGATATGATTTTGATATATGAATAGGAATTACAGAGATAAGTATCTTATGAAAAATATATCCTACCACCTAAAAAACGGATTCAGCAGATGCAGACTGAAGTCTATTCT
>RJWM01011717.1:0-58939 GCA_004363535.1 Dasyprocta punctata | reverse complement strand
GCTTGATTGTACTTTATTGGGGAAGACTGGAAAATTCAGAGATTTAGTTTACAGTTATAATCTGACAAGACTCAAACTTCAAACTCTGCTTCCCTTCCCACTTAGGCCTTGACAGGAAATTAAATCTCTTCATAGTCTTTCCATGATGCAGTTTTTGGTTAATTTTTTCCAATGTATTTGGTGTAATCTCCTGCTTTCATGTGCAGTTTAGAAATAAATAATGGCTTTAAAAGAATTTTATCAATGCGTTTTAGGGGACACCCTGCTTTGATTTCCTCCTTTAGGATTTAAATGCTTAGTTTCCATCCACTCTATTACCAAAAATTCTGTTTTGTGGCATCCTAAGTAAAGATAACATTGCAACTTTCTGCATATGTTTTCAATTACATGTGCACATGAATTGGGAAATAACAGCTGAGGATGATAGGTACACTGAGTCTCACACAGTTGACACATATTGTAAAGGACTAGAAACCTTGAAGTGTCTTTCCGATATGGGTATCTCTCCAGTGCTTTCTTAAAGTCTTTCCCCATAGTTTATCATTGTGTATTTTTGGACTTCTTATTCCGATTCAAGCTACTCTGATACATCTGAAAGTGGAACTCAGTAATTTATTTTAAATGTAGGTTATAAAACTTTTGTTGTGTCTCTTACTGTATCGGTCAGGATTTACTAGAGAAACAGATATAACACAAGATATACAAATGTATAAGAAATTACAAGACTGGCTTACAACGATCAGTCACAAAGTCCAATGAGGGAACTTGCAGAGGTTGTCTGCACGCTGGAGGTTGAAGGGTCCAGCTCAAGCTCTGGAGTTTACTGCAGTGTCCCGTGCAAGTCTGTGTCAGGAGGCTGGTGGGTCTGCACCAGAACACTGAAGAATCTATGACAGAAGGCTGATGAGTCTAAGCCGAACAGTCTGTGCCATAAACCAGGAGATAACATCCAAGCTGAAGGCAAAGGCTGGAGCTCCTCCAAAGAACCAGCGATCAATACTTCCTCATTTGCCTTTTATTGTATGCAGGCTACTCCCCTGGGTTGGGTGTAGTACTCACACCATCTTCCATCTTTGTGCTCTCCTCTTGCACAGATTGAGGCTATTACAAACTAAGGACTCTGGTCCCCTGCTGAATCACTGAAGCTTCTGACCTCAAATTGACACAATGAACAGGTAACTGCTTGTTCTCTACATCCCAGAACATAGAGCTGCTGAGTCACTTAATTAAGCTTCTGGACTTTTCAAGCTGACACAACGTATGAACCATAACACTTTAAATATATATATATATATATATATATATATACACACAAATATTTGATGTTTTTGAAACAGAGCCCTGCTGTGTAGTTCAGGCTGGCCTTGAAGTCACTATGAAGCACAGGCTGGTCTAGAACTCATTGTGATCACCATTCCCAAGTGTTGAGATTAGAGATGGGTGACATCATGCCCAGCTATAAATTTGTATTTTAATGCTGCTTATTCTTTCATATTTAGTGATATAAGGTGTAAAATTTAAAAGAACACAGAAAGATGACAGCTAAGTTTGTATCCTATATAGTTGACCGCTATGGTCACAAAACATCCAAGAATGAACTTAGGGTAATAAATTAATGTAAAATGACAGTAATAACAACACTAAAACATGAGAAATGGGTTTATTAAATGCAATAGGCATGCTAAATTACAGTAATAGCTTCATGAGTAATTCAATTTATAATACATTTGCCTTTCAACAGTGAACAAAAATTAACAATTTAGCACCAAAAATGTACAGATAAATAATTTGTTCTCATATTAAGAAGGTGAATGATTATAGACATCTATAATTTTTCATGAAATATTTTGTTAAATACAAATATTTCTTCCCTTGTAAATTCTCAAATGGTGTATAAAGGCAATGCATAGTAAATTTAATTAAGGAAAATTTTCTTCTTGGAATTCTCCAAATTAATTCAATTCTCACATAGGCTCTGTTTTCATTTTTGCAAAATGACTTCAGAAGCTTCAGACCTCTTAATTGCTTACATCCTTTCCAGTAGTAAAAGGAAAAAACTTTTTTCCATAAATTTCAATAAAGTCATTGCTTCTAATTGATTTTATTGGTCACATAAGCATCTTGATGTAATTAAGGAATTCAGAAGTATAAAACAGTTTAATTTCCAGATATACTGTTAAGAAACACACTTTCTTGTTAAAGTAGATGTGGAATCTCATCTAAAATATATGAATGAAAATGGGTGAAAGTGTGAATTTTTTGCAGGAAAATAATGAGGAATAGTTGCAGAATGGTCACAGTATAACATCTATTAAACAGTCAATTTAGTGTTTTTCATTTTACAACCAATCTTATTATTACGAATGTGATTTTAGTGGTAATGCTTTCCGTACACCATAAATTCTGCAAGAAAGTCGACATAGGCATAATCAAAGTCACGTTTGTGGTCTAAAAGAGGAAGAAAAGAAATAAAGAAAAAGAAAAAAATAAAAGCATTACCCTAGCTTTCATGGCCCATGAAGTAAAGATAGAGACATCCTATTAATAAAGAGATGCTATTACACATTTCATTACACTTAAACTATTTTCCTTTCATTCATATTAAGCTTCTCAAACTGTGCACAACAAAAGATTCCTACAACAAAAACGCAGGTAATAATCAATATGCAATTTTCTTCTGTATTCTTTCCCTTTGATGTGTGCAGTTGGACTTAGAAATGCTGAAGCTCATGGTAGTGTTTTGAGGCACTTTTGAGATGCTTATTAGCAGGTCCTTATTAGCAGCTTCTTATTGCCACCTCTCCCAGACAACTGTGACATGTTTTGAAGAAAACGATTCTGTTCCATCAAAACCATAATACCTACTTTAATCTGCAATAGGTTCTGAAATAGAGAAAAAAAGGCCTATTAAATTATAAAAATACCTCAAAAGTCTTTGCTGTATATCACTAGCATTTACACCTTAGACAATATTAAATTATAGAGACTTTAGTGAAAAATTATATTTTGCTTTGAAACCAGTTTGGCAGGAGTAATACGTGCTTCCAATAATGATAGACCCCCCCCCAAAAAATTAAGCAGCTCCAATAACCCCTTTAGAGATGAAAGAAGCACACAAATGAAACAACTTTAGAGGGTCCAGTAACTATGAGGTTTTTTTTTTTAATTTAGAGAAAGATCAAATATAGAAGTGTCAAAACACTTTAATGAAAATTTATTGTGTGCCATCAGTTAGCCAGTATTATGAAATTCCATTTTCTTTCCCTATTGGTTAATGTAACTGATTATATGAGGCTATTTTCTAGTCACTGCTTGATTAGCATTGTGTGTAGTGACATCTTTAATTCTTAAAATGAAGAAAGTATTATTATTATTCCTATTTTACTGAGACCTAGAAAAGTAATAAAGTTATTCATTCTTACACCATTATTACAAAATGTAGCATGCATATGAAAATGGTCTAATTCCAGTTTCTAAATTATTAACTCTAGGCTATACCAGCTCTGTTTATAGAAGAATACATATATATTTTGAAGTGATTTATAAACTTTCCACTCTGTTTTCCTTTTTCAAACATCTGAGGTGGTACACTATAATCCACTAAACAGTATTTCATTTTGACTTGCCCAGGATTTTTACTACTGCTCTCATAGAAATTTTAAGACACTTTCCTCCGTTTTCCTATGATTTTGGTTACACTTTTGCTTATTGAAATATCTTCCATTTATCACATATTTAATAAGTTCATGTTTATTGATCTAGTTACTATGCAACACATTTAAAATATATATCATAATATGCTGTTCCTTCAAAAGTTTATAGAAGCAATATATAGCATCCTGTCCTCAATCTAATAATTGAGTACTTTTTTGGAACATTGATTGACCTTGTGTTGAATTTAGAAATCAATTTGAGAAAAGACGACATCTTTACTGATTTTGCATCTCTATGAATATAGTAAAATTCTACATTTATTTAAATCTTTCTTCTTTTAGAAAAGTTCAGTTATTTTCATTATATATGGTATGCACATTTTTTTCAAAATTTCCTAAACAATTCATGTTTTTATGAATACTGGTTGCATTTTTGCATACTTCATTTTTTAAATTCTAACTTTTTGTTAGTCATGCATACAGATGAAGTTGATTTTGTATATTCACCTTTTATCTTAAAATTTTCCTGAAATCACTTTTGGTGCTAATAAAATATTTGTAGAATTGTTTTGATTTTCTATCTAGATAATCATGCTATCACAATGAAAAGCATTCCTTACCTCCTTTTTTTCTAGTCAAGATGGCATACATTTGTTTTTCTTCCATATTGCATTCACTAGAGACTCTAGCAAAATTGTTGAATAGGAGTGTTAAAAGTAGACAACCTATGTTTCTTTTTAATCTTGGAGAAGTATTAGATTTCCATCACTACATTTAATATAGCTATACAAATGTACTGTTTATAGGTGCCTATATTGGGTTGAAGAAGTGCCTTATATTCCTCTGTAGCTGACTTATTTTTGTCAGTTATGAATGCTAATTTTTAAATGATCTTCTTTGATTTATGGAGATGACCACAGGTGTTTTAGTCTAAAATTATGTGAATTACTCTTTAAAAAGGCATTTATAATAATAAACAAATATTTCAGGCATTTTAGGCCAAATCTGACATTTCAATAAAATATGTTTCTTGGTTTTTATTTTTTTCAAATTATTTCTTTGGAGTTAGAGCTTCCTATGACTTTGAGTCATATGTAGAATCAAACAGGGTTATTGTCTTCCATGTTACTTACAAGAACAGAATGACAATTTGTTTCCCATTGAGAAAGAGCTGTGCTGATACTACCAGTTTTTATTTTCATCTGTTGGTAATTCTAAGCATTTTACATCAATAATTATTTATTAATATTACTTTTCTACTAAATACACTTAAAATGTAGTGGTTAAAAGAGTAAACTCTAAATACCAACCCAGATTAATATGAACTTTGAGTCTGCCATTTAGTTAATAAGTGACATTGGCCAAGATACTTAACTTCTCTATACTTCAATTCCCTCATGTAGGATATTATAAGACTGTTCCTTACCTCCTAAAATTATACAGAGATTAAATGTATTTGTAAATAAATCAAATATATCAACATTCAGCATATAGTAAACACATTAGTTTAGAAACTCAGTATCTTTAATTGCATGACTTATTCAGTCTCAAAAAAAGACAGTTTCTTCATCTCTTAAAATAAAGTAAATGATAGTAGCTTATAGGTTTATCCAACAGGAGCCATATCTCAGCGTGTCATACAACTCTAATTCATAGTTAACATATAAATAATCAATATGTTAAATCTATTTTATTGACATTCTACTTTTCATTATTATCTTGTCATTTGCAATGGGTATTTTTTGCCATTTTTCCATAAATTCCATGAGTAAATACTGGAATAATATTAAAAGAATTCCAAAATGTTTAAATAAAGATTTTAGTAATAATACAGAACAGTAGAATTATCCTAGGTTAATTCTGTAATAGTGGAGACAAGGAATAATAAAGAGAGGATCTCTAAAACTGGATATACATTACCTTTGCCTTTTCTGAATAGGACTGATGCATTCATGAACTGAAGTGGCTAACGGAACATTCATGCGTGAGATTATTTTCTGCATCACAAGAAATCCCAGTAGATTTTAATTTTCTAAGTGACGATATTCTTGCATTCTAATAGCAAATGTCTCAAGAGAGAGAGAGAGGGAGGGTGCAAGACAGAGACAGAGAAACAGAAACAGAGACAGAAAGAGAGGAAAAAAAAACACAATTAAACTACAGCAATTGGCTAAGAACTTTAGTGAGCAGTAGAGAAAACCATTATTGAGTGGTCTTATCAAAACTTGGATCTATATAACTCAAGAGTCTCCTGGTTTTAAAAATAAATCCTGGAACCAAGGCATAGCATGTTAACCTCTATACCAAATTTGAAGAATATACACATTAAAACTGAACAGTTACTTTTCACCAGGTTTTTGTGATGTGTGATGTGTGTCTACCACCTTGTACTTCAAACTATTGGTCTTTATCATCAAGAAATGTACTCAGCAGTAGATTCAAATATAGAGGGAATTTCCCTTCAAATTTTATGGTTGGGTTTGCTTATCTCCTGCTTTTTTCATCTGTGTGGTTTAAGAGTTGCCCTGACAATTCCTTCTTACTGCTATGTTCTGAGTACTCCCTTTCCTATGCTGCTCAACTTCACTTTGCCCTGAATAATTCCCTACTAATCAGTTCTACTGTACCCTGTTAGAGATCTCATTCAATTGTGATGACCTTTAGCCAGGTGGATTTTTAAGCCCGGGAGTGAATTTTGAAATGTCTACAGACTTGTGAAAGATTTACTTCTGGAAGCTAATGAGGCCAAGCTCAAAGCCACCCCTCTGCATTGGCAAATTCTGAGGGTTATATGTTTACATATTCATAAAACATTTGTTACAGTTAACTGTTTGGCCATTTTAACCTATGATTCATTTTCATACCTAATTTTAGACAAATTTGGATTTTTTACTTTGAAAATGTCCTCAAAACTGCAGTATGTAATCCCCAAATTCCACAACACATCTAGGTCTTCCTGTTAACCATATGAGTCATTTCTGTATGTCTTAAGGGTTAATAGGAATAATTCTCTTTTTGTAAATCATTTCCACAGCTCACCCCAGAAAATGACACATGATCATCCCTGAACAATCAAGGAAAATTAATCCCGGGACCCCCTGAAGATGTCCAAGTCCTCAGATGCTCAAGTATTTTTTGTTTGAATATTATCTATGTACATACTTTCATACATTTCAAATCATCTCTACATCACAGATGAAACATAAATTAATATAAATGTTATATAAATAGTTATATCATGCTGTTTATGACATAGTGATCTTATATAGGTGTTATATAAGATCTATAAAATCTATACATGTTGAGAATTTTATATATATGTGTATATGACCACATATATATTTTTTACTTCATAGTTGGTTAGATTTGTGAGGGCAGAATCCATGAATACAAAGGGATATTTTGATTTTGTCTCTAAATTTTTTCCTTTTCTATAAAATTGATAAAAATTTAATGATACAATTATGTAGACTTCTGTTTTTGACTTTTTCTTTCAATTAGCATGACATTTGCAATACTAACTTATATTCTTGTTTGCAACTGTAGCTTTTTTTTGTCGAGTGAAATGCTATCACATCAATTTAACATATTGTTTTTGGTTTTGAAGAGTTTGACTACAGTTCATCTGAATGTGGGTTTGTAAATCAAAGTTTTTAATCAAATATGTGTAAATCATTTGAAGCCATTATTTCTTGATTTTATTTCTCTTTCTCTCTTTTCTGTCTTTCTGGAACCTCAATAACATTTATATTGAAATGCCTGAAATTGTTCTAAGATCTGTGAGATGGTATTAATTATTTATTACAAACTTTCTAATCTCTCTGTTCCTTGGAAAATCCATTTTCATTGATTAATATTTAACTTTATATTTTGGTGCCTTCCATATCAAATCTGTAGATGATACCGTTTTTTTTTACTTTGATTAGTACTTGTTTGCCGACCATAATGATTACATTCACTATGTATGGGAATTGGTTCATGTACTTGACACTTTTCAGTTCCTATTCCTCTACCCACCTTTTATTTTACCAGCATCTTATTCATTTATTTATCTTATAAATCCTCATAAAGTTAATTATCATATGTACAGACTGAAAACCAGACTAATAGACCAAAAAACACATGATACATGTATCAGTATTGAATTTTGTCACTGTTGTTTTCAGACAGGGTCTTGCTTCAGTCTGCTTTTGAACTCATGTTCCCAATCTGGCCTCAAACTCACAGTGATCCTCATGCCTCAGCCTACCAAGTACTGGGATTACAGGCATGTACCATGAATTTTTAATTTCAGTTATTGTAATTTTCATCTTACTATGTGTAGTCTCACTGTTATCATATGTTTCTCTAAGTATTTTGACATGTTTTTCTTCAGTTTTTTTGGCATGTTTGTAAAAGCTGCCTTCAAGTCTTCATTTTCTAAACACCATATATGAAGTTAGGACCATCAAAATTACATATTATTCTTCAGCTATTGTTGCATTTTATCATTTCTTGGTATACCTAGAAATTTTATTTATAAATAATAGTTTCTGATGATGTCTTTTAGGAAGTCTGGATTCTACTTTATTTTCTTAAAATTATTGTTGTGTTGTTTTATTGTCAGACACTACACTTGGTGCCAGACTCCCTCATCCTGTGTGTGTAGAGTGACCTCCACTATCTTGTTTTCTGTTTCCTTTTTTCATTCTTTATTTTTGTTTTTTTTGGATGGAAGGTGACAGGAGAAAGTTATTCCTTCATATCTTCAGTCAATCAATGATTTAGGTGAGCATTTGGTTTTACATCATGCTACCTTTAGCAAAATGAATTTATATTGACTTGAAAAATACCTTCAAAGTGAAAATCAGTTCTCAATTTTTTCTCTGCTTTTACTTTATCAGGGACTCCCTAGATTTCTCTACATATGCACAATTGAGAAATCAGCTAAGAATATTTGGAGAACACAAATGAACAATTCTGTTTTTTGTCTCACTTCCAGACCTTCCATTCTAATTCTGGCTACTTTTCTTGACTCACACCTCCCTTCTGCTCTCAGTATTAGGGAAAGATTTTCTAAGTTGCTACAAACCCAGGAAGCACATTTATCTATAAAATCTACAGTTTATCGTTTTCCTACTGCATTTCAGCTTTCAATTATCTTTCATTTCTTTCTTTTTTTTTTTTTTTTGCGGCACCAGGGATCGAACTCACAACCTTGCACCTGCCAGGGCAGGTGCTTAAGCCACTAAGCCAAACTCCCAGCCCTGGTTTTTTGAGGCAGGGTTGCACTATGTAGCTCAGACCGGCCTTGCGCTCCCGTTGTAGCCCAAGCTGGCTTTGAACTCACAAAGCTCCTCCTACCTCAGCCTCCCGAGTGCTGGGATTAAAGGCGTGCGCCACCATGCCCAGCTATCTTTCATTTCTTATTAAAAAATCTACTGGGTTTTGGTGTAAGCTACAAGGAGTTCAAGCTATAGTTTTCTCAGGAAACACTGGAGTGCAGGTGAGGAGAAATCTTAAAAAGGGAAGAGCTCTGCCACTATTTATACTAAATAATGTAGAGTCTGTAGTCTAGTTTCATCTCAATGTGTTATTTGCCTTTTGCTATTCACTGATAGTCTTAAATAATTCTGATTTTTTTGGACAACTTTTCTAATTTTGTAATTTTCTGCAAGAGTCAACTTTCTCATATCACAATTATCAGAAATTTTGATGAACTTACATTTTTATAAAAATTTCATTAAATTTCAATATAGTTGTCTTGGTTACTTTTCTCTCGTTGCTGAGAAAAAACACTTGACACTCAAAGTTAGGAAAGGAAAGGTTTATTTCTTACACTTTTAGGGATTTCAGTCCATACTCAGCTGGCTCCAAGTCAGTGTGACCTGGCAGGGCAATCATTTATGGCCACTGCAAACAGCAAGATCAAACAGAGCAAAAGAGAAAGACATGCCTTCTTCCCACCCTTACACTGTATGCTGGCTCCACCCCTGGTTGGGTGTAGCACTTGCACTACCAATCCCAGTACCAGACAACAAACCAATCACAAACACCATACTCAGTGACATCCATGATTGCATGAGACTTGAGGTGGGGCATCTGAACACAAACCATAACAGTAGCAAGGAAGAAAATGTAGAAATGTGGATTCTATCATTCTTTAACAAGGTAGTACTGTGCCAAAGTAATGATTTACAAACTTTGTGGTACCAGTTGAACATCTAGGCAAACGGGTTTTGTGATTACAAATGAACATGTGTAGTATTTTAGCAGACTAAGCAATGCGAAAGTATACTGAGAGTTAAAAAAATTTACCTGAAAGATAAAATAGATACTTTAGGGATAAAATGATATAAAGACAAATTAAGAACAAGTGACTATATGAAATCTGACCTCAAATCAGTGTACAACTGAAAATAGGAATTACATGTTGAAAGGAAACTACTTTTCACCTTGTGAGCAAAAGCAAACACAAAATTATTTATAAAGTTATACCTAAGGACCAAATCAAATAAATCATTTAATGCAAAATGACATTTGGCCTAATAAAATGGAAGAGAAAAATTAATTTTTTTTCTCTCTGTTGCAGCACCATATCTCAAAACCTATAACATAAATTGTAATTTGAGAGATCATTTATTTTTCAGGCACTCAGGAAAATAAAAGGTAGTTTCTCATCCTTTCCAGATGTATGATTGCATAAATCTCTAATATCTGATTATCGGATTGAAGGAGAATGAGATAGACTTCCAAATACTTAAAAGACTATTTTTGTTCCTACTGAAAACTGTCTGATATAATATGACCCCTCAGAGTAAAGGCCTGACACTACAAAAGAGCTGACCTTGGAAATAGGCTGGATTATTTGTAAAGAAGATTGTTTCCTAAAAAGTATTCTAGTCAGATTCATCGTTCAACCTCTGTGTTTCATGAGTGACCAGTCACACAGGACCTTACTGTCATGTGCTAGAATTTGTAAAAAGAAATTGACTCTGATACGAAGTCACCACTTACACAAGAATATCACTTTCAAGTCTATTCAAGAGAGAGACATAAATTTAAAGGGACAGTTCAGAGAAAATTCAATCAGTTGAGTAGGGCTAAACATGTTTATTTTAACTGTCAAGGAATTCGGAAAGGTATGCAGGTGACAGCTGAAGAAGATACTTGAGAAGAAATATCCATTGGCCAATTTAAGGGAAACAAAAATAGCTTGAGTAAAACTAGCAGCTTTGATGAAGAGTCAAATTTAAATAAGCAAAATCTAGAAAGTTTAAAACCTGAAATTGTTCTTTGCACCTTAATTTGTTAGAGGGGCAAAAAATCCGTCCGAGTTCTAAGTTTAACTATTTCTGAGTGCATCTATCCAAAGATATTCAATATAGAGACTCCACAAACAAAGGTAAAATGGAGAGTTGATTTATAGTCCTATGATGTCTGGAGAATCAAAGGGAAATGTGTACCTAAAAAGAGAATCACTATGAAAATAAATTAAATTTCATAGTATTTTTCCTATAATTGAAGTTGTAAAATACTCATTAAAAGTCTTTGCTTGCATAGCAAGGAACATTTTTCTAAATTTTATATTACATTTTGCTTGTTTTTAACAGCAAAAAAAATTAATGGTAAAATTAACCAAAAATTTGAATCTTGACCATCTCTGTTTTGAATAATGTATCGGATGAAGATGGTAGATAACCAAAGTTGACATTATCTAATTTCAAATGTAATGGTATAGGATATCAGGGGAATATATTTACTACATTTCTCTGTATATGTTGTGACTATAGTAGTGACAGCAGATATTGACAGCTGGCTGGATAATGTAACATCTGTTGATAAACTATAGTGCCCAGGAAAGCTCTGGAATAGTTATCAACAAATTAAATAATATGTTTTTTATTTAATCATTCTTAGTTAAGTTCAAGATGTTCTGTAAATCTATAGTTGGCTCTGTGATATTTTAAATGGTAAAATTTTTCCCTACCATGCTAAACATTTGCAAATGGGAAAAGAAATTTACATTGTGGTTTGTCTACTAAGTTTGCAAAGTCACTATACTACAAGTTAAAGTTAAAAGTGTATGTCCCATAAAAGCAAAACTGGAGAGACTGGAGATTTAGCTCTGTGGCGAAAGTGCCTGCCTAGAAAACACAAGGTCATGAGTTCGAGCCCCAGTATAAAAAAAAAAGAAAGAAAAAGGAAAACAAGAAAAACAAAACAAACAAACAAAAAAAGCAAAACTGGTTAATATGGCAGTCCTTAACTAAAGTCATTGTTCTGCAGTATCTGCATAATTTGACTTGTGTGTTTGTAGTCCAAAATAATCATGGTGGAAAGACGGTAGCAGAAGTAAGGAAAAAAATGAAAATGACATCGCTTGGCAACCACCTTTCTATTTTGCTTCTATAAATTTGACTATTTTAAATACCTCACATAAGTAGAATAATACAATATGTGTCTTCTGTGACTAACTTCTTTCACTTAGCATATATTTTCTAGGTCTAATTATGTTACTGCAAATGATGCTATTTTCATTTTCTAAAAACGTAAATAATATTTCATTATATACATATGCAGTACTACATACTGTTTATCCACTCATTTGTCAAGAAACGTTTGAATAATAGTTATATTGCTTGCCTATTGTGGATAATACTGCAGTGAACTTGAGAATGCAGACATCTCCATAATGTACTGATTTTATTTCTTTTGAAAATATATTTGTAAGTGAAACTGCTAGGCCATGTGGTAGTTCTATTTTTAATTATTTGAAGAGCCTCCATACTGTTTTCCATAATAGCTGCAGCATTGTACACGCCGACCAGCAGCATGCAAGTTTTCCAAATTCATCACAATTTCAACAGTGCTTTTTATCTTTCATTCTTCATTTTATTTTGTTTGACAATAGCTATTCTAACAATGATGATGTGGTTTGTTATTGTGGTTTTAGTCTGCATTTCCCTGATGATTAGTGATACTGCGCAATCTTCCATATGCATATCTGCCATTTGTATATTTTCTTTAGAGAAGTATCTATTCCCTTGTCTTCTTTTTCATAAGATTATTTGCTATACTTTTATTTGTTTTTTAGCTGTTTAATTGTGGGAGATCACTATATATTTTGGAAATTAATCTGTCATTAAATATATTTTTTGAAATATTTTCTGAAATTTCATAGGCTGGTGTTTCATTGTATTTTTTATTTGACAATTAGAAACATTTCACTTTGAATGAGACCCTTATGTTTATTTTTGCTTTTGTTTTGTTTGCTTTTGGTTTAATAGCATTACCATGACAAATTTCATAAAACTTTTCTGCTGTATTTTCTATAGTGAGATTTATGGTTTCATGTCTTATGGTCAAGTCTTTAGTCCACTGTAAGTTGATTTTTGTGTATGAGTTAAGACATGTCCATTTCTTTCCTTTTTGATCCATATAGGTACATAAACATTCTCAACACTTTTGAATTAGAATTTAGGAATATCTTGAGATTATAGTTTTTATTTATTTGAATTTTAAAAAGTAGTCCTAAGTACTATGGAAAACATGTTTTTCAATGAATATGGGTCATGATCCTAAAGGGACATGATATTCAGATGTTTCCTGCTCCAAAATGGAGGAAGACCATTTTAATCTCAAGTTTCCAGGTATAGAAATGAGAAAACCATACTTTTTAGACTGTTCTACACCCATCTTCTTAGGTGCTAGTTTGAATACCTACCTCATGAACTCTATGACAATTCTATGTGTTTCGATATGCAAAGAAGATCCACTCAAATGCCTAACTTTGCTTTCAATTTCAGATCACAGAAACTTCATTATGAAACCACAGATTCTGAAAATACAAAATGTTTTCATCTTCAAATATGATGTATTAAAACATTATTAGTACTTGTCAAACATTTACTAAAAATACTTAATAATGTTTGTGGCTTGAATCTCAGAAAAAAGTTTAGTAAGTGATTTAGAAATTAACAACATAAATCACAATTAGAGGTTTATTGTGGCTATCATTTACTTTATAAATTAATTGGGCACATACTAAATAATTCAGTAATGAAATTTTTTAAATAACAGAAACATTGAGGTTAATATTTTTAATTCTGGGAAAATCATAATTATTTCTTCCAGAACTTTGAGAAAGTCATTAGTTTTGCATCCTGTTGGAGTGTTATGAGCTAGAATTATAATAATGCAACTCTGAATTTTCAGATAATTAAATTTTCATTGTAAACTATATTAGGAAATAATATTTAAAGAAAATTTTCTATGGGCCATTCTCTCTGTCACTTAATATATACAGTCAATCCTTTGAATAGTGAATTCCACAACTATGGATTCAACCACTATTCAGTAGAGAACATTTGAAAAATATTACATCTAAACTGAACATACACAGACTTTTCTTATAATAAATAATGCAGTATAGCTATAATATGTGTGGCATGTACATTTTATTAGATTTTATAACTGCTCTTGAAATGACTTAAGCTCTACAGGAAGAAGTATTTAGGTAACATACAAATATGTTACCATTTTTTCCATAAAGGACTTAAGAATCAGCAGATTTTTATATTTCAGTGTTCTAAAACCAGTCTCCAAGGAATACTAAATAAATGTTGTACTTTATTTCTGTTGAAAATACACTTTAAGAGAATAACTTAGACACAGTTCTAATATAGAGTATAAATTTGGATGATTCACATGATATATCTATAAAATGGTTACTCTTATTTTCTCAAACCAATTATTATTAAGATTCAGAATTTTGATTGTCTTTGATGTTTAACTCTCTTATTACAGAACTCTCATGATTTAAATCTTAATGATTCAACCTTTCTGCACAATCCACTCACAGTCAAATATTTCTGTGTGGCCATACAAATATAGAAATAAAGCCTCCTCAATTCTAGTAGCTCCTGCCCCTCCTCAACACATTTTTACTTTCAGGGTTCAAGGTTTCAACAGAAAAATTAAATAAGTGTACTCTCACCTTTTGACACTTTTGATATTTTGTGTCAACTATTTCTCTATTTTTATGAATTGGCCTGTGCATTCCACACGTGCAATGTCTTTCACTCCCCACTGTATATTAAATATCAGTAGTATCTCCTTATATGCAAAGATGGAAAGCACCAAGATCTTCTTATAAAAGACTTTGGACCAAGCACATGCTCATTGAGAAATACAGCCCCCAGGTGACTTTTCAAGTAAAAATTATGTCATCTGTCACATTGGATCCATCTTTTTATTTAGTTTAAGACACACAATTAGTCTTGCTTGATAAGTGTGACTTAAGGTAAAACTCAGTGTTGTGATGATTTGGAGGTAGACATTTGTCTGAGACCCTTGTCACACTTGCTCTTGAATTCCTCAGTCATGACTTCATACGTATCATCCATCCTTTTCAGGGACTCTAAGGTTTCTCTGTGTCCAATGGAAATTATTACTATCTTAAAATACATTCCTCCAAAACATTCTTTCTCTCAAAGATACTGGTTTTGGGATAACAAATATTGCAATCTCTCAGAGAATTCTAAAAGTGCACAGTATTCATATGGCTTTTTCCTGTTAATCTGTTTACAATCATTTCACTAACAAAGATCAAGTGGATAACCTAAACTACAAAAAACATGCTATTGACAGCACATGCTGGTAACACATTTCTTTACTTAGAATGTTGAGTACATGCTATGTCTATCTTTTCATCCTTTTCTAACTGGTTAACAAAAATGACTGCTATAATAATTATATAAATAGTGTCTTGTCAGTCTCCCAAAGCCATAAAAAGTTTTATTCATGGACCCTCATTACCTTCTTGAAAAATAAATCTTTTGTCACCTAGTGATGATTGATAAATACCACCAAATTCGATACTGCAATCAAGTCTACTATCACTCCTACTTGTATATTCAAGGCATGCGAAATGTGAGATCTCTAAAACTTACCTCAAGGGATCTCTTAACTTCATCTCTTATTAAAATGACATACAGAATTTCACTAATAATGTGACCTCTGAAGCCTGACTTTCTGAATTTGAATTCTGACTTAAAACTTATTGGAGAAGTTACTTAATATTTTAAGTTTTACATTCTGGAAAATAAAGAAAAATATCCTGGTTTATATTACTAGAATTTTTGTTATAACTTTAGAAAATGTATGTACAATGTTTATGAGAGTACGTACTAAATATTTAGGGCAGCAAATATTGCTCATTATTATTATTTACTTGCTGATCTCTTTTATACTATATATAAAGTTCGAAATCATCAACAAACCTGTTATGGAAAACATTTGAAACAGCAATTTTTTAAATTGTTTCATTCTTTAAACAGAACTCTACTTTTTAATTTCTACAATTCAAATATATTTAACAGAGTATACACCTCTCTTATCTACTTCTAAACTTTGAAAATTTCAAGTATTACAGGTGAAAGAAATTGACTTATCCTTACTGTACATGACAAAAGAAGAAGTTATAAAGAGATATCACTGTTTCCCCAGGAATGAAGCAACTGATGTCAAACAATTCTTCTTTTTCTAGATGGATAGATGGATAGATAGACAGATAGATAGACAGACAGCTGGATAGAAAGACAGATGATAGATACATAGATACATACCTGGACACATAACATTTGAAATTCAGGCACACACACACACCAACTTGTTTGTGGGTTTATTTTTATTTGCTGTGAAGTGTAAGTGAATATTTTCAGGCATTTTAGAGTGTGATCTTATTTTAGTTCCTGTGGGCAGCCAGCATGGACAGAGAGACACAGCCAGATCCACCCCTACGTGCCACTGTGGCCATCAGAATGCCTGCTTCCTGTAGGCACCTAGCATGGGCAGGGAGATGCAGCTAGATATCCTTCATGCACAAGCAGGCCACTATTGGAGGCCCTTGCTTCCTTCAGGCAGCCAGCACCCACTGGCAGAATCAGACAAACACCCCTCTGTGTGCCTACTGCGATTGGGAGAGTCCGAGTGTAGACATGCAGCCTGAGAGAAGAAGCAGCCTCACCACCATGCAAACTTGGCCATCGGGGAAGCCTCACTACAGCTGCCCAGTTCTAGAGAAACCTGCCCCATGCCCTTCTACCACTCTGGGAACCTGGGTTCAGAGAAACCCAGGTGCCTGTCCCAATCCCCTACATGCAGCCAATGTGAGAAGTACCTGGGACGCCACAACTGGCTTGTTGGGAGGAAGCCAGGAGAATGTCAAGATGAAGGAACAAAAGGCAATCTCAGACCTCCAGTCCACACATAACAGGTCTGGGAGGTATAGACACAGAAGAAAATGGAAGTCACATACCTGAAATCTCCCAGAGGATAGCAACTGAAGTAAAGAAACAACTTTATGAGACTGTGAAAGTAATCAGATCAGAAATAATATATCAGGTAAAAGAAGAAATCACAAACATGAAAAAACTGCTGAGCATGTCTAAAGACATAGATAAAAAAGAGAAGAGTAGGAAAATGATGGAAACCATGAGAAACAATATAGGAAGAAATTACAATGCATGAAACAGATTCAAAGAGATATCCAGGAAATTGTCAATTGAAACCTGGCAATACTACTTGAAAGAAACTAAAGATAGATTTTCAGACGTTGAAGATAGGATCACAGCTAGCAATTGTGAAAGGAAAGATCTCTTAAAAATAACAAGGAACTGGGCAATAACAATTGAATGGCTGCATGATGATGCAAAGAAAAATAATTTAAGAATGATAGGTATCACCAAAAATCAGGGGTCAACACAAATGAAACAAAAAGACTATTTACAAAAGTAATAGCAAAAAACTACCAAACATGTGAACAGAATCTGGCATACAGATAAGCTAGGCATATAGGACTCCAACTAGCCATAACCAAAATAAATCTACACCCAGACATATAATAATCAAGATCCCAGAAATTCAACACAAAAACAGAGTATTAATAGCTATTAGAGAAAACAAAAAGATCACCTATAAAGGAAAACCAACCAGAATCATGGCAGACTTGTCAATACAAACCATCAAGTCAAGGAGAGTATGAAGTGTTTAAAATTCTGAAAGAAAACAACTTCCAACCCAGATTGATGTACCCTGCAAAACTATATTTCAAAACTGATGGGAAAATAAGATACTTTCATGATAAAGAACAACTGAAGAAATTCATGGCCACCAAACCAACCTTACAAAGAATGCTGAAGGGAATTCTAAAGAGAGATAAAGATGACCATGGTTCAAGGAACAGCAGCAGAGGAGGATCACCAAACAGGAGAGACAACTGAACAAAGGGGAAAAATGGAGGGTCAACAGCAGGAGGATGGGATGGCAGAGATGAACCAATACATGCCAGTTGTAACCATTAATGTAGATGGCCTCAATTCATCAATAAAAAGAAATACAGAGAAAGTGGATCAAGAAACAAGATCAATCAATATACTGTATACAAAAGCACATTCAATTTGAAAGGAAATTCATAGACTGAAAATTAAAGGAGAGAAAACAATTGTCCCACATGGCAGGAGACCAGAAAAAATCAAGTGTAACTTGTCCATCAACTTCAGAATGGATAAGAAAGTAAGATAAGATATGTTCATACAATAGAAAACTACCAAGCTATAAAGTAGGATAATCATGAGGCTCTTATAGGTAAATAGATGCAACCAGAGATCATGCTAATGAGTGAAATGGTTTGGACTCATGGGTTAACACCGAGTTATCTCCCTAACATAAAATGCTTGAAGGCGTTAGTGGGATCCAAAAAGCACAATAGATATTATGAAAGTGATAGGGGAGGAAATGCCTAAAAAGCAAAAGTGTTAACCACTGTTAATTTCCTATTATTTTGTTTTGAATTTTTGTATCATTTTAATAATTTTGTTATGTTTGGTTTTATGCTGACTTACTTTGTTAGATTTTACTATGTCTGATGTAATGGCAGCTATTTTGAAGACAACAGGACGTATTATGGTAACCACAATTGACTTTCTATTATGTTGTTTTGAAGCCCTATAATACTTTCATTCTTTTGTTTTGATTAGCCTTAATCTGTTTTGTTTTGTTTGATTTTATTATGTATGATGATATAGACAACTATATTATTTTTTTTATTTAAGAGAAAATAGATACAGAAGATAGAAACAAAAATCAAAAAAGACAGACAAACAACAACAGATCTGATACAATAACATTGTAGGTTTACACACTGAGGTGGTTGAAGTTTGACAGTTGTTACAATATTGCATATAGTTACCTTTATAGGGGTTGATCATACTGACAGATATAGACATGTATGATTTATCAATTCAGGTATATTAACTTTTCTTTTTCAACAGCTATTGTATTTAGCAATATGGTTTTTTTAACTGTCTTATTTATGCATATTTATAAATTTATGTCTTTTTCCTTTTCTCTTCCTTCCTTTCCCCTTAGAATACCTCTTGTTATCATTAAAATAACTACCCATAACATCAGGGCTAATATAACCAAGCGAAATAGTTCAGGGTGAAACCAATAAAGCATAAAAGAATGGTCATACATAAGAGAAACAAAAAACTAAAGAGATCAGCAAACAACAACAACATATCCGATACTGTAAAATTATAGGTTTAGGAATTTAGATGGTTGGAATTTTACAGTGGTTGCAACATTGTATATTGTTACACTTAAGGGGGCTGTTCAGATTGACAGGTAAAGACATGTAGGATTGATCTGGTCTTATGAATATCAACTGTTCTCTCTCACTAGTTAATGAATTTAGTAGTATAGTCTTTTAAACTATCTTATGAATACCCTTATATAAAACTATGTCTTTTTCCATACCTTCCTTCCTCGGTTCCCCTTGTAATACCTCTTATTGTCTTCAAAATAAATGCCCTTACCAATTGGCCAAATATAGTCAAACAAAATAGTACTGAATAAAACCAATAACAAATAAGATAATGGAGGCAATACATAGTAAAGCAACGTTAATTTCTATAATGTCTCATGTTAGCTTCAAGGCAGTTGCCTATATCATCTGTTGTAACACAATCATACTAAGATAGGTTAAAATCCCTCAGAACAGAGCAGTGAAAGTAATACCTGGTTTTGAAGCAGGGTGATCATATATCACTGAAGGCTACCCTTATAAATTTTGTTATCTTTACAATAGCTGTCCTTGTCATCATTTATGATAAAGACAGGCTGGTTGAGATAGAATAGGATTAAACTAAACAGCTCATTGAAAACAATACTGGATTTAAATCCCGTTAATGGATTATTAATTTGTCTGCCCTGCTCAGTGGTATCTCTGTCCCTTTTTCTGGAGCAGTGGACTTCTTTATCTCTCTCTAGAATGTCCTTCAGTATTCTCTGTAGGGTTGGCTTGGTTGTCATAAATTCCTTTAGTCGTTCTTTGTAGTGGAAGTATCTTGTTTCTCCATTGATTTTAAAAGACAGTTTTGCAGGGTACATTAATCTGGTTCAGAAGTTATTTTCCTTCAGGGCTTGAAATATTTCACTCTAAGCTCTTCTTGACCTGATGATTTGTGTTGAGAAGTCTGTTGTGATTCTGATGGGCCTTCCTTTGTAGGTAATTTGTCTCTTTTCTCTAATAGCTTTTAATATTATGTTTTTGTGTTGAATTTCTGGAATCTTGATTATTATATGTCTGGATGTAGGCCTGTTTTGGTCAAGTTTAGCTGGAGTTCTATATGCTTCAGTTATCTGAAAGTCTCTTCCTGTTCCCATGCTTGGGAAGTTTTCTGAAATTATTTCTGTGAATAATCTTTTAATTTGATTTGTATTGACCCCTGCTTTTTCACTCACACCTTTTATTTGTAAGTTGTGTTTCTTTGGGTTGTCTTGCAGCCACTTCCAGATTTCTAATTATCTTGAGAAAGTCAGATGGCCACCCAGATAACACCATGATAGGGAGACTCCCTGAATATACCATCCAAATGCTGGAATATAAAATAATATAATAACAGAGAGAAGGAAAAAAGAGGGAGATGGGTCCTCTGGACCCAAGAAGAAACTAAAACAAGAACTGTAGCCCATGGAAAGGGTAAAAAAAAATGAAATAAACAAAGGCGGAGACCAGCAGCACCTCTGACTGGAGCCGACTCCAATCAGCACTGCGACCCGAACTGAGAAGGTGCAATTGGGGTGCTAGAGATGTGCGGTTGAATTGCTACGGCTGCGGCGGGGATGGCGGAGGTGGCGGCCGATTGTGGAGTGAGGTGGTCATGAACAGGTGAATGAGTGAACCCGTTGGCTCCCAGCCCCCCACCCACACCCCCGAGGGAGAGCGAGGGACAGGCATCCATCTTGAGACTGGAACTGCATCTAATTAGTCATGGTTCCTGGAAAGTCGTGGCGGAATCTGCGCCGGCACCCTGGGGGTGATAGGGGAAGTTTGGCGGACAGCCCAGTACGGGTTCCCAGGGAGTGGCCCTATCCTCGTGCACTGCACCAGACATCTGTGGAGTGGAGGTGGGCTGGGGAAACACAGTGGGCCAACACAGGCTCTCAGCAGAGCCCAGGAAAATGCCAAGACAGAAAGGTAGAGGGCACTCTCTGGACTCCAATACAAGCAGAACTAATTCAGGGGACACTAACGCAGAAATGGTCGGGAGTCCAAAAATTAAACTCTCAGAGGAGATGACAACTGAAGTGGGGAGACAACTCCATGAAGCTATGAAAGAAATTAAAGCGGCACTGTTAGCCCAACTGAGAATTGAAATGAAATACATAATAGGGGAATTGCTAAGCCCCTCTAAAGGAAACATAGCCGGAAAGGTAGAGGATGGAAAATCAAAGGAAATTGAGAATGAAACAAATAAAGACTTAGAATGCATTAATCAGATACAGAGAGACTACCAGGATATCAAAGACTCCAATAAAAGTTGGCAGAACCACTTGAAGGAAACTAAGGATAGACTTTCATATCTGGAAGAAAGAATGGCAGCTTGGGAGAGAGAAAGTGGACAACTATGTTAAAGAAAACAAGAGATTACGCTAGCCATTGTTGATTTCCTATCATCTTGTTTTGAAGTCCTATAATGTTTCATCCTTTGGTTCTGATTGGTTTTATCCTATTTTGCTTGATTTGATTTTATTATGTGTGAAGGTATGGAGAGCTATTTTGAAGAAAGCAAAAGACATTATGGTAGCCATTGTTGATTTCCTGTTATCTTGTTTTGAAGTCCTGTATCACTTGCATTGTTCTGTTCTGATTTGCTTTATTCAATTTTGTTTCGTTTTGTTTTATTCTCTTTAAAACAAAAAAGTATGTTATCTTATTTTAAAAAGAAAGTGAAAACTCCTTAGACTACAAATTTGGATGACAAATATAAGAGGGGTATAACCATGGCTTATATTCTAAAACAAAAAACAGCACAAACACAGAGTATAAAGTTTAATAATTGGAGCCAACAAAATAAAACTCCTGAAAAATATTATTCAAATTTCAACTAATTTTAAAATACTTTATTATAGTAAGAAAACATAAGCTGTTGGAGCCAGGGGCACAAAGTTGATAGAAGAGTCTCTTATACTTTTGAGTAAACTCCTCTATCCTGCTAGCACTTTTATGTAATCAAATTTCTAGATCATTCTCCAATTGAAAGTAATGTTTCTTGTTCATTTAAAATCATATTTACAACATATTATTCCCTTTTATCTTTGGAGCTATCCTCTTAAAATTTCATTGCATCCTTTGCATTTACCTAGCAAGTCATATTTACCAATGTAATTGTATCACCTCACTTTTTTTCATTAAGTCTGAGAATGTCAAGACACATGAGTGACATTTCATCTTCCTCACTCCAATTTCTGATTAAATGGTTTTGATGTGGGAAAACAGAGTGATTGAGAAAGCACTTTTAAGTAACAAAGACTGTCTTAGTTACCTTTCTCATTGCTAAAACAAAATACCCAATGCCCAAGTTTGTAGAAGTTTCAATGCATAATCGGCTTGTTCCAAGGCAGGGTGGCACATGGCAGAGGAGCAACACTTTATGGTGGTGGAAGACAGAAAATGAAACAAGAGAGAGGAAGGGGAACAGGCCTCATTCTGTCCTTTTTATCTTATCCAGACTGCTGGAGTTAGGGTGGTGCCAATCCAATCAGTGGACTAAACCATCAATCACTTACCCTTAATCCCAGCTCTGTTAGTCCCACATTGTATGAGTCAATCACAAGGACTAATTGGTGCTTAAAAGTCATATAATAATCTTACATGCAAATGACAAATGTTTAGTGAAGATAGCATGAGTCAAGTAGAAAAAAATAATGGATGATTCATATTTTTCTTCCAATTATTCAACAAATATTTATTAAGCAACTACTAGGCAGTGCAATGAAGTTTCATGGAAGAACAAAATGAAGTATACAAATAAATAGTCAGTTAGAAATGTAGTTTGTACCCTGCTTATAACTCTTTTACATTGCCAGTTTAATTCCTGTAACCTATCTTGTGACAATCAATATTTTAATTTTTTTCAAAAGACTTTCTCATGAGAGGAGAAAATAATTTTGACAAGAGCCTAGCAGGGGAAAAATAACAGACAATTATCAGTACACTCACTTATTCCCCTAATAGCAATATCAATCATTAACCCAGAGAAAATATTGAGCAAAGACCACAGTTTACTTCTTTCTCCTGTTACAGAGACCATTTTCCCATCCTTGTTGTGGTCCAGGAAGTTTATATTGGTAATCCCATGGAAACGTTATTGGAATCCTGGTGAATTAATTCCAGTCTACCACCTCTAGTTCAACCCACAGTGAGAATAAAGACACTAAGACATATTTATAGCCAAAGGCAGACACGATGTCCTGAGTCTGGTCTAGAGGAGGGTTCACTGAACAAAGTCCACAACCCAGGGCCTAATCCAGATTTTATTAATTCATGAAGAAAAGAGTGGCTAAGGCTGAGTGACTGTGAGAATGGCAGGAATTATGTGAGTACTGTGAGCTGAGCTAGCTAGGTTAGAAAGCACCTCTGCAATATGCAGAGAGAGGGATATGACTAATCTGCATAACACAACTGAGGTAGCATTAACGATTAGGAGTCTGTTGCTTCAGTTTCTAATATGTAAATTTTTGTGTCCTGGGAAGTCATAGCCTCTTATCTCAAGGCTTGAACTCATCTGACAGTCCTGGAGTGCTGGCTCTTCCAGCCCACTGGGCTCAGCCATTTAGAGGGAGACATTGGGACCGGGAAATAGGCCTGTCACTTGGCTTCAAAGATCATGCATTAGTACTTCAACTAGCCCTATTTACATTGCTTAGAGCCAATTGAAGGGAAAAGGAAATAACTTAGGCATCTCTGTTCATAACAGTAAATGGAGATAGGGCTAGGTTTAGCTAAAGTGGAGGTAATTGCTCGGTTTTCAAGGAGAGCCATCCATGTGGTCTTCTATATACTGTGAGATAAATTAGATAATTATTTTGTATCATTTTTCAAAGTTCTTTGTAGATTTAGCTTCATCATTTCTAATGGCTGCTAACTTCGTGATATCTTTTATTCATTGCCTCTCTTCCTGCTCTCAATATTTTTCTACAAGTGTTTCTTGTTCCTCCAAAATAACCACTTTCCCTCCAATTTTATTTTATGGTCTACTTTTGAATACGTATTCTGCAATCTATTAATTTCAAAAGTACAGAAATCTCTGCTATAATGAGCAATTGCAAATGAAATATTGTATAATACAAAGATAACTATCTTCCCTTCTATGTGTCTTATATCTGGAATCCAGTGATTCTAGCTCTTGCTACAGTCTAATATTGACAGAGTCAATTATTTAATCCCTTTAGGAGTCAGAAATAAGTCCAAAAAGAAATGCACCTGGATTATTTTTAGAAATATTTTTAAAAAGTAGCTAAAATGTGGACCCAACTGTGAAAATTGCCCCTTAGAACAAAAAAGGAAGTGTTCTTTATCTGGAGATTAAAAAAAAAAAAGAATTTTCATTTATTTCTTTTTAGCTAAACCAACATATGCTGGTCATTTCCAAAAGTGTTTAAGAATTCCCAGGATTATCTCTGGTTATTTTAAAGAACACATAATATCTTTTAATGGACTGGAAAACAAAATATATTCAAGATACTTCCACCATGTTTGGGTGTAGTAGGGGATGGATGAAAGAAAAACAAAATTGAGGAACTGAATGCTCCTATCCCTCACTTCCTGTGCACACGCTTAATGCACATGTGACAACCTCAAAGACTTGGCCGACACTGCTGCAGAGTCAAATGTATTGTCAGACTATATTGAAATGCTCACCAATTGGTCACATAATTCCCTCAGTGAGTCCTATTAAATAGTGTATCTTTCTCTGGGAATAAAATTCTTTCATCTCTGAAGAAAGGTATTTAAAGCCTATGTAATATTTTTGAAGGGAGTAGGTACTATAAAAATTTGTAACTAGAAAACATTGAGAATTGTTGACATTTGAGACACAAAAGATATCTGTTTCCTCCCAGTTTGTTAAGCATATAACTAGATAAATCATTCCTTTCACAACCTCAAATAATCTTGGTTGAGCTGAAGATCATGAAATTTGCCAAAATAGAACTTAGAAATTTTTCTCAAGTACACTCAAGACAGCTGAGATGCAAAAAGTAAAATCTTACACACACAAGTGGTTTGAATCCTTTCTGTGCATATTTAAGGAGCTTAAAGGAAAATGTGGAAAAGATAACATTATAATACCACTGAAAAAATCATAAAGTGGAAAAGGAACGTATCTGTGAAGATCTTCTCTATTCTTATCGTAGTATAGTAAATATGTTTTAGATGATTCAAAAGTTTTCCACATAGCTTTAAGGAGTTCCTCATATTAACTCATGGTATCTGGATACTAAGTGATGGAATGTAACATGAACAGCAGCGGAGTGGACTCTTACAGGTTGTCATTTCTTGAATTCTAAATGTGTGCCAGAGTTTTCTATGCACTGTATTAAAACATGTCATATCCACAACAAAGATAGATTAAATTAACATCTGTATTATGCATGAGGAAACAGATACAAGAATCATGAATTCGCCCAGTTATACAGATTTAAATTGGAAGGTTAAGATTTCAACATAAACAATATGAATTATGACCAGTATGGTACCCTAAATGCAGTTATATTACAATAATTATTTCAACACATAAAAATTATAATAAAAATATTTTAAAATAAGATATAATATTAAACAGTGTTCTTAACTCTCTTATCCCTTTTCTCTGGAAGGCCATGATATGAAAATGTGAAAAAAAAATACAAAATTTAATATTACTTTGGAAAAAATGAAATGAGATTTGCTTAACAGAACACCAGCTTTTTAGCATACTAGACACATAAAACAGGAATTCTGAGACTATGATGTGAAAAATATTTTACCTTTTGATTTAAAAGATAAGAGTTTCAAAAGATGTTTGAAAAAATAGTAATGGCATATATCTCAGATTTGATGTAATTCATTAACGATGAAACAAAGATACTAGTAGAAAAGTTGTACTTGTATGAATTATCAGAGTTAAGAACCCTAAGATCACAAGTATGACTGAATTCAAAACGTGATAGAAAGGGAAAACATTTCATAAGGCAAACAAAAGGGTTTTCTATTAAAATTAATGAGTCATATCCCAATGTGGAAAGAACTGAGATTCTGTATGTTAGAGTTATAGCTAAATTGATCTATTCTTTCTCAACTCTTGAAGTAATGTCAATTACCATGACTAAATCATTGATGTAATTGATAGCATGGAAATGAATCCCCCAACATATCCTTATTGACATTTGTGGACCAACTATGCCACAGTCAAGTCATCACTTGACTATCATAGGTTCTAAATACTGAATCAATAATCACAAGGAAATGAAAAAATAATGGAACTAAAATATTTACAGTATTACTAATGCTTCTGCTCAAATTTTGTTTTATTTAAGGACAAAGAATATGCATTGTAAAAAATTCCTTTTCCTCTTTAAAAGACAGATATTGAAAGAGCCTCCACTGAAGAAAAGGTATGAGAATAGAACAGAAGAGCAAATGGAAACAACACAGTGCTGGGCTCAGTAGTCTTTTCTGTCTGTCAATCAATATGGACTTGCTAGCTTAATGAATCCTCAACTATCACTATTAAGAGAGATGAACATCTATTACTTCAGAATGTGGAATGAGTGAATTATCTGTAATCCAAGAGGTTCTGACAACTTTTTCTCTGAGCTCTAACATTATTTACATGCATGTCAGAATAAGTTATATTTTAACTTTGGACAGTGTTCAGATGTAGACATATGTGGTAAGTGCCCCTTTTAGGTTGGTAAGTGCAACCTATATTTACTATAAAATCTCCTTAATTTCTAAGCAAAGTATTATATACCCCTCAATGAACAACTCTTATTTCACAGTTATATATGTTTGTCATTGCTCTTTAACATAGTCTGAGTTTACATTTACCTTAAGCAGATTTGACTATAGTAAAGTAGATGATGATCCTATATTCAAATAAAAATACAAATTTTTACTGTTTTGTGGGATATTTTAGATCATCATTCCAACATTATTTGATGTTTTTAGAAGTGTAGTGTTATTTTATCCACTAACTTGAGATAGCATTGTCCCCAGTAGGGTTTATCTATTCTAGAATAAAGGCTTATACAAAGCACATATTTAAACAAGACATTGTATATTCATATGGATATATGATAAAAAAGAGAATGAAAAGCAGTCTTAAAAGTTGTTACGAACACTTCATTTCTATCTAAATAGTAGGAGTTCTTATGAATCACAAGATTCTCCTTTTCAATAGCCAATATTGGGCTAGTGAATGAAATCAAAGGGGACAAATACCACAGTCTACCTCCAACATAAGCAAAGTATATCCTAAGATTCTTTATTTTTTGGTATTTATTTAAAAAAGGAGTCTCACTTAGGAAGAAAAATCTTATCTAAAGTCTAACTCTAAAATTCAAAACAGCTAAAGGACTGCTTTGTTTGTATGCCAAGTTGAAGTGGAAATTAAAATGGCCTGTCATGTATTGCCCTGCACAGAAACATACACAAATGCTAGACATCTGTTTTCTAAATGGATAAACATTTTTGTCAGTATAATTCATACATACATTTCAAAACTAAAATAACACTATGAAACAAAAATTCCATAGGGAAAAAGTATCTCCCAATTCCAAGTCACATCATTATGACTGTGTGCCACCATCTGTCCTCTATTAAGTTCCTAGAATTTGTTGGAATGATTTTCTCTCAATTCTGCTCCCTACTTCACCCCTAACACTCTTTCAGTACATTACAGAGTTCCCAAGCCCTCACTGAGGTCCTCAGTATAATCAATGACATTTATCAAATATTTGTTCTGAGGCTAAAGTTCCTTTGATCTCCATATGTTGAACCAGACCACATTCATCTGAAATATGTTAAATTTTAACTTGTTTCTCCCTACCCCAATCTATGACAATTTTTTTCTTCCTTCTGCTGTTTCCCCATGAATGCAGTCAGCTGTGATTTCTAACTCTGCAAAGGAATTGCAGCTTCTGCATTTTAGTTAATCTGGATTTCTTATCTGCAGTCTTCTGACATATTCAATAAAACTATGATGTCATAGCTTTTCCAGATTTTCCTTTGTTTAGAGTACAATTGATGGTTTTTACAACTATATCTCTACATGCTAACCATAAACTTGAATCTTATCTTCACTTTTAAAGATAATTTTCACTTAAAGTAGAATTTAAATACAACAGATACCTTTTTTTTTCAGAATTTAGCAATATAACCACTTTCATCTGCCTTTTATCATTTATTTTCACAAACTATTTGTTAGTGCTCTTTTACTCACTTGAAATCAGCTCTTCTTTTTTTTATTCTCTTTTGTCTGGTTGCAAGTTTTCTCTTTTGGTTTTGTTTTGGCAGTTTTATGATGATACATCTTCAGAAGGTATGGTTTTTCTATTTCTTTCTTTTATTTCATCTAAATAGGATATATAGGTCTTCTTTTTTATTTTACACAAAAAATAAAACAAATTTCAAAACAAAATAACATGAAAATAACAATAGTATTTGTGTTGTTATTTTCAAAGTAGTTAATCAGGGTACAAGACATGGGCATAAAAAATTCTCTGAACAATATTAGCACAAACCTTTCATTTCAGTGAACCAGGAGAAACTAGTAGCATAACTATCTTATATTATTTTTTCCTGTTTCCTTCCTTCCTTACCCATATCCCCCTAGTTTAGCTCCTCTTTCCTTTTGAACAATTTCTTCTCTTTTCGCAATATCTATTGTACATTTTGGTCATCATTTACTCTTTCAGTTTCTCACACCAGGAAAACTGTAATATAGGTCTTCTTGAATTTGTGAGATTTTGTTTTTCAATACTTTTGGTTAAGTTTTAGACATTTAATATTGCTCCTGTCCAATTTTCTCTTTTACTTTCATCTAGGATGATTTTCGCTATGAGATTAAAAACAAATATTTTCACTTTTTCCTATATTACTTTTAATCTATGTATATATTTGTACACTGTATTTGCATTTTTTTAATTTTCAGGATTAACACTAGTATTGATATGTTTCACTGAACCAATTCCATCTTACTTATCCTTTATATAATTTAATTTCAATAATTTTAACATCTTTAGCTATAAGATTTCTGGTATAGAATTTCTCTTTGGTTAATTTTTTTTAGGTTTTCCAGTGATGTTATGCATTTTCATCTTTTTTCATTTACCATAGATTCTTGAATATATTAATCATAATTAGTCTAAAATCTTTATCTTATCAGGATTAACTTACAGTTTTGTTGTTCAAAAGGTCATATATGCCTGTCTGCATGTAGTGCTTGTTACCTTTATGTAGAAACTTAGTCTCCTTATCATACTGTCTTCCTCAAGAAAATGTTTATACTAACCTATACCAGAGTGAGAACTCATCTCATTAATTCAATGCAAGACTAAAACTCACCAAATCTTGATAGGAATTTTGACATATCTGCCTTGCTTTAGGGCTTCACCAACTATTTTTTATCCTCTCTTATGGAAGTTCTAAACATGCTCTTGGATTAATTTGTGTTCTTTCATTACAGATTAAGTAACTCAATTCTAACTAATAATAAAGTATAGCATTGTTTGCATAACTAAAGTATAGATGAAAGAACAGGGTTGTAAAAGGTTAGTGTTGTGTGGAGAAAGAGTAATATCTGATTTAAGTGCCTTAAAATGAATAAGTAAAAAAAAATTATGTACTTTTGTCAGAATTGTTTCACTTTTGATATGTTGTCAATTTCTAGTATTTAAAATCAAACAAATAGAAACCAGCCAGATTTTATTAAGTACACTCTGTCACCAATATGTTGGGTAGGAGAATAGAGAACCTTTGAGAACAAATACAAAGGCGATTATGTTTAGCTGTTTGTGAAACTTTCCTTATTTTTTAAAGAAGTAGAAAATAAAAACACAAGTAATATTTTCTATTATTATCTCACTATATTAATGCCATTTTACAAAAAGAACCATTGTGCATGCAGGACATTAAAAAAGAAAGTGAAGTATCTATTACCTGAAACCAATAGAAGTAGCCTGTGGCGAGCAGCTGAGCTACAGCTGAGCCATGGCTGAGCTGGAGATCAATGAACTCCTTGGGACTAGATCAAAGCCAGTCCCGGGAACATACAATGCTATGGTCAGACCTTGTAGACGAGTTGACCTCTAGCTCACGTATATATTAGCAGGTGTCCGGCCTTGGTGTTCCTCGTTATTAACTACAGCACAGGTAGCTCTAAAAATGTTTTGTTTTCCATGCTCTCAGCAAAACACTGAGACCTTGCGCTTTCGAACGCATTGTGCACTTCCCCCTTTTAGTGTGTATAAAGACACAGACCATGCTGGGTTGTCACTGCCTCTCCATCAGAGAGGTCGCATTGTACCTGTCCCAGCTTTTCTTTTATGATGCATCTTTTCTTTCCTTAATCTCCCATGACTGCCTCTCAGGACCCAGCTAACCAAGCACTATCCTGTGGCAGTATCCAACCTTATTTCTAAGATGACTAGTTATTTTTTAGTATTTCTAGGGGAACATTAAGATCTAGAATGTGTGGCTAGAATTTATTTGGAACAATTCATCTGAAACATAAGATAAATTGAATTGATACGATATATATTTCTTTGTGTCATAGGTTTAGGTTGATTTATTGTAAAACAATGACAATGAGAATATGTAGTACTAATATTTAGAAATATACAAAATACTTTGCTATAGCAGTCTGAATCATGGAATATTATTGCTGAGGGGAACACTGAAGATCAGTTAACCTGAACATATCATTTTACATTAATTATTCTACAAAACAGTGCTGAGTAAGTATAAATGCATGTAGCACTGGTTCACTCCTAGTTTTATAAACTCACATTTTGGGGGCTCAGGTCATGGTTTATACCCTGTTTGTTTAATCTCATGATTTCTTCCTGAGTCAGGTAAATAGCAGATTACTTCTTGAGAAGAATTAATAAATGAATTTTCTTTTTTATATTGCTCTAGAGGATCTTAGAAAACATAGTTAACCATTATCTCTACAATTTAGTCTACATAAAGTATTACTTGTTGATAGTCATACTTGCTGTGTGATAGCATGACAAATGAAATACATGTGAAATACTTATAAGTAATATGAACTTTTATATAGAACAATATATAATTACACATATTCAAAATAATCAAACTGAGTAAACAATTTGACATTATTTCCACAATGTTATGCTTGGGTGACAGAACAATCAGACTTCTTTACTGGAATAACAATGGCAGCACAAACATCAGATTATTTGACCAGAATCACATAACTAGTTAAATGGCTTATTTAGAAAAGGTGCTCTTAACTCTAAACCCTGCAGTGTTTTTCTAGAAACTGTTTCATTCATAGAAGAAAAAATCCTTGTCAAAGAAAGTTTCAGTTCATCGTATTACTGGTGTGTTCAAAGTGGAGCCCTTATCTTTTACTTTGAAGGGTGCACAGAGCCTAATTGGTGCCAGGAAAATGAATTAGAAGTGTGTCAATATTATTACAAGTAATATCTTCTTAGATATAAATTAACACATTAAAAATTGAGAATGTAAAAAAATGGCAAATTATACAGGGCTAATCTGGTATGTTGTGAAAGCAAAATTTAAAGTCAGGTTTGAAGATGATAAATTTGAATTAATGGAGCCATAGTGGGAAAATTCTTGGATAAAAACAAAGGAAGGAATGAATCAGTCTAGTTAGAAGAAGTAAAATTTTCAGAGATGAAGCTAAACCAGTGGCAAAACAGTTATTGGAGAGTTAGAAAATTCCTAGGACATCTATGTGTTTCATAAAATGGAAAGTACTGTAGTTTATAGGAAAAACTGTATGAAGAAAATAGATCTGAAAAAAAGTATTTTCACCAAAATACCATACAACAATTATTCTAAAAATTTAGGATTTTCCTAGAAAATTGTACTTTTTAATTCAGTTCTTTTTACCCTTCACAGCAATCATGTTTTACAAGTACAATTATGATCTTGAATCTACCATATATGATTGAAGAGCATGGTGAATGATAAAATTTGAAAAAAAATTACAGTAAAAATTACATTACTATTATTCGCAACCTACTTGTCTTGGTTACTTTTTACTCATTGCTGAGACAGAGTACCTGATGCCCAAAATTAGGGAAAGAAAGGTTTATTTCTTACAGTTCTCGGGGGTTTCAATCCATATTTAGTTGTCTCTATGGCAGTATGGTGTAGAGGGGCAGCCATATATGGCAGCTTCCAAACAGCAAAGTGAGCTTCTGAGACAGAGGAAGACACACCTTCCTCTCACCCTTACATTGTTTGTTGGCTCCACCCCTGGGTGGGTGCAACACTCACATCACCAATCCCAGCACCAGAAATCAAACCAATCACAAACGCCAGACTCATCCACATCCATGCCACAATTACATGAGACTTTGGGGGGACCCAGGATCAAACCCACACATTCTACACCTGGACCTACAAGGACTTATGTATATCCTTTATACAAAAGACATTTAGTCCATCTCCAAGAGTTGCCATATTCCTAATAGTTTCAGCATTGCTGAAAAGTCCAAGTTCCAAATCTCCTCCAAGGTCTATGGCAAACTCTTATTTGTAACCCCCTGTACAAATGAAAATGAGGTTAAACACTTCCAGCATACAAAGGCACACGATAAACATTACCATTCCAAAAGTTGCAAACAGGAAAATACAAAGCATTGGAACCAAAGCAAGTCCAAAATCCAGCAGAGCGAACATTAAGTCCTGCAGTTCTCTGCTCAGCATCTGAAGCAATCTGGTTGCAAGCTCTAAAAGGCTTGAGTGACTCCACCCCTGTGGCACTTGCAGGGGTTTTCACTTCCATAGCTTCTCTCTTAAGCCCACTCTGCTTGGTTCTCAAAGCTTTCCTTGGATGATCAACATTCATGGCTTTTTCAAACTTCTGGTTTTTCCCTTGTACCCTTGGCTTCACCCTTACATCTTTACAAATTACCCCTGTGCAGTTGCGGTGCAAGCTGCACATTTTCCTTGCACTTAAAACCAGCGCCACATGGATGCTGCCAAGGTCCACTGCTAGCTGGAGCAGTAGCCAGGCTTTCCTCTCTCTTGGCTGTGGGGTCAAGTGCCTGGATCACTGAGCTCTCTGAACCTGATTGTGAGGAACAGCTTTTCTACGCCACTGCCATTCTGGTATCTGGTGTAGCAGCTGCCATTTTGGAACCTCCTGTGGCCTCTGTCACCACTCTGGAACATGGCACTCTGTGGCTTTTTTCTCCAAGCAAAGTCTTGGATTTCTGACAGTCTGAAGCTGCAAAGGGTAGAGGCCCATTGCTTCCCAGAATACCCCTAGGCCATCATTTTTATTTTTTTGTTCCTTCTCAGCAATCAAGGTCTCAGTTCTATCTTTATAGTCCACAGCTATCTGACCAAATTCACAACATTTTAAATCACTATGCTGGGCTCTTTGTTCTTGATTTGCAACACAAATCTGGCTAAAAGCCCCCAACAGCAGCCAGGCTATGGTTTCAACATTCGACTGTCTTAAAATTTCCTTTGTCAGATTAATCAGTCCATTGACCTTAGTCACAGTCTCAGGCAAAGTCTCTGGGTATGAGCAAAATGTAAACTTTCTGCCAATGCAAACTTTCTGCCAAGCCATAACACATATTGTGTGGAGTCCAACAACCAATGCAGTCCTTCTTCCCAGCAGAAACTTCCCGAGTCTGGTCTTTTCCAGCAGACTTTCTATCTCCCTTCTGGTCTCCTGGTCTCTGACCAAAATCTCCCCTGTGGAACAGCCTAAACGGTTCCAGCTCTATGCATTTAGGCAACATCTCCGAACCTTTCCAAACTCTTCCCACAAGCCATTTCCAAAGACTCTTGAACCACATGGTCAGGTTTAGTCACTGCCACGACCCCATTTCACTGGTACTAAACTCTGTCTTGGTTACCTTTCTTTACTCACAACAGACAGAATATCTGATGCCCAAAATTAGGGAAAGAAAGGTTTATTTCTTACAGTTCTCGGGAGCTTCAGTCCATAACTAGTTGGCTCCAAGGCAGCATGGCATGGTGGGGCAGCCATTCATGGTGGCTGCCAAACAGCAAGGCAAACGAGCACAAGAGAGGGAATGCCAGACTCAGCCCTTTCCATGCCATAATTACACGAGACTTTGGGGGGATACAAGATCAAACACATACACTACTATACCCTCATTTCAAATAGACTTGTCCCATTTTCCTTGCCTCTTTCTGAAGTAATGATATAAATATTTTTTTGTGACTATCTTTAGCTGTACCATTTTGCTTGCCTTGATGTTTTAATTTGAATCAATACATTTACCTTTCATGGTTATTTTGACTTTGCAGAAAAGTAAGAAGTCATATGGTTGCAGATCTGAATAAGGTCCACAAGGGCACACCATATTTTATGAATCTTCCTTGCCATTGGATGTTATTTGGCAGCAACAGTCATCATATTTTTCATCACAACTTATTAAGACACTCAAAAACTGCTTCAAAAAGTAGCAAGATTAATGGGATAAGTGTGTTAGAAGTGAGCTTGAGTATTTTAAGGGGTATTAATGGCAATATGTCTTTTACTGTAATTTTTTTTAACTGAGATTTAACTCACAATCTCACACTTGCCAGGCAGGTGCTTGTGTCACTGAGATATATCCTTGGCCATTACTGCTATTTTTAAAAAATATAGACTTTCAAAAAATATATACAGAGAGAGAGAGAGAGAGAGAGACAGCTACATTTGATCACAACAATTTCTTATTTATTTTCTTTAAAAAGAACTCAATTTTTAGTTATAACATGAAAACTAGGTAGCATATATTACATTTTTTAATATATAATTTTTTTTTTTTTGGTACTAGGGATCAAACTCCTGACCTTGTGCTTGTCAGGCAAGTGCTTATACTGCTGAGCTAAATCCCTGGCCCCTACATATCTTTTCTTTTGTGTAAATGAATCCATGTATTCATTTGGATCAAGCACAAATAGAAGGAAATTATATGAGCAAATTCTGCATGACGACCATAAATTTTCTTATTTACCAATAGGACATTGATGCAAAACAGTATTGAAGACATGATGAAAGGCAACACACTCAGACATGACTAGACAAAAAGAACATGAATCCCAAAATATTTTTAGGGAATAATTAATTTTTACCATTGTTATGGTTGATACATTGTGTCAACTTGAGAAGTTTAGAAGTTTAACTGAGAGAGTCAGCATGGAGTCAGGGTTTTTAGTTTGTAAATATCCTAATTCTATGCAAAGGAGGGCAAGGAGATTTTGTGAGTGCTACATCTGCCCTGGAGGGAGGTGGCCTGCATACAATATAAGGGAGGAGAAGAGGCTTGTGTTTCCCGCTTTGGCTCTCACTGCTTTTGCTTGCTGCTGCCTTGAAGTGTTGTCCCTGAGGCATGCCACCCTACCTTGGAGCCAGCTGATTATGCACTGCAACCTCCAAAAACTATAAGCTAAATAAACCTTTCCTTCTCTAATTTTGGGTGTCAGGTGTTTTGTCTCAGCAAGGAGAGAAAAGTGACCAAGAAAACCATTTATTGACAACTCATGCATAATGCAGGTCTCTTCCCATGCCACTTCATGTTCATAAATCTGGTGTCTTTTGTCCCAGCAATACAGCCTGAACACTAACTAATATAAAAACTGAAGTCAAACAGTGGAGTTTCATATGGTTAAAAAATATGTGACAACTACTAGTGCTTGGACAGCAAGAAGAAAGTTGTGCATTCTGTATGCTGATATGCTTACAGCACTGCTGTCCCATAGAAAAGCATCTAGTGAACTCTAACCAGTGATAAACCGGGAGTCACACCTAAATGTGTTTGAACTTGTAACTGTAGTGAGAGAAACTGGATAAACAAAGAATTTTGTTCTGTGATACTTTTAGTAAAATCCTATAATAAAGAGATATAGACCCAGTCAAGAATCTGCCACAGGGTTCTCAGTGCCTGTGGTCTGAAATCTAAATTACTGAGAACCAGGGCACTCAGAGCAGTGGTAAAGTCAATATTTCTGAATGCTAAACAGCAGGAAATAAGACTGTCATGCAGACCACTTCTTGGTAACACATAGTCAAGCCAGATTTAAAAATCCGCTTTTGTTTTTTATTCTCCCATTTGACCTTGTTTGTTTGGTAACTACCTCTGAATAGGGGGCAATAGGAATGGGAAACACAGAGGGGCTGATAAAGCTTGCCCAAAATATTGTAATTAATTCTGCCACGGAAACTAAAACAAAACAAGGTAGATAAAATGAGTGATGAAGTAGATAGCATGTGAGCAGTGATGATAGGTAGAGACAATGGGAAACTGGTAGCTGATTTTCAAAAAAATGATATTTAAATACATTTTAACTGACATAACAATACAGACATTAACAGGGTACAAAATGATGTTTTAAAATTATGTATGCATCATGTAATGATCACGCCAAGATAATTAGCACATCTACCATGTCAGACATTTATCATTTCTTCCTGGTGAGAAACATTCAAAATTCTTCCTTTCAGCAGTTTTGAGATAAGCTATATATTCTTGCTTACTATAATCACCATACGGTGCAATAGAACACCAGATCTCACATAATTTTGACTAAAAAGTATAACTAAACAGCAATGTCAGAGCAAACACACAAACAAGTTTCCTATTTACTTTTTGGTTCTAAAAATCATGTCCTGTTGTTTGAAATTTCTGTTTTTACATGTACTCAGGAAACCATTGTCTTCCAAGCCACTAGTTGGAGGGGTATTGTGGTACTCATCACCCAGTATGTAATGTGACCAATCTCTCTTGGTCCGCTGTTGAGAACTTATTTTTATAATGTTGATTGTTAGGTGTTTTAAAATTCGGAGACAAATTTTTTTTTGTTAAAAAGATTAAAAAGACTACTACTGAATATGAGAAGCATATCCATTTTATTTTTCTATGATAATAATTAGTATGTCAGTGACAAACCAATACTTAGCAGATTAGATAATGAAACTGATAATAGTTTTAAAAATATATGATTCTCACATTCTCTTATTATGTTGCCCTAGAAATTATCCAGTAATCCTGTAACTAGATAGATGTTTTCCAGCAGTTAATGAGCAAAAGTTACATTTGCTTGTAACTTACTGTAGTTTTCAGAAACAAAAATATTGTACCTATTATTTAAAATATAAACACTTTGACAAAATAATGAACAGTTCTGAAACTTTTAACAAGTATATAGAAAGACAAAGAGAATAAGTTTGTAGAGACCTTCCTTATGATAAATAATAATCTAGTCATCATATTAATATGTAGAGATGCGACACAATTACAAATGAGTCTTGCAAAAGCTTTCATTTCATTTAGGATAAGTTTTATATAATTGAAATTTTACCACTATAATGTCAGTAAATGATAACATATGAATCTTTTCTCTTTTTTGTCTTTTTTTAATGCCAACTTATTTTCAAATCAAAATAATATTTTAGATCAAAGAAGAGTCAAGTTACAAAAGAACAACAATAGGAAACATGACTTCAAAGAATCAATATTAAGCATGGTAAATAGAGAAATAACCTTTGCTGCCCAGCACTTCATAAATCTTTCACGGTAATTTTTGTCAGAGCTAATTTTAATTGCATCAGAGTGTCCCTTGCAGTGTTGGTATGAACCTGCAGAGTCAATTCACTATTAAATAAAGTAATACTTGAAATCAAATTACAACTTTTTATTATTAAGATTATATATACTACAATTGAATTTTTTTGTTATTTTGAGACAAGGTCTCACTATGCAGTTCAGGCGGGCCTTGAGCTCACTTTGTAGCCCAGGCTGGTCTCGAATTTGCAATGATCCTCCTGCCTCAGCCTCTTGAGTGCTGGGATTACAGGAGAGTGCCACCAAGTCCAGCTACAACTGCATTTTAAAATGTGATTCAGGTCATTCCCTTGGTGCAGATAACATGTGGCAGCTATCTTATATATTTAATGGATGAACCAAAAAGTGACCAGATATTTTTGATCAATCCCATACCCCTAGTTTTGATTTGCTATGCTCATTCCACAGGTCAATTTTTGAACATTATTATGCTGTTAAGATACTTCCTACATCATGCAAACTCAATAATATATTTAACATATATTAGAATTATAACAAATTAGCTAGAATTTATGTTCAAATGAGTGTAAGTTATACACTATGATTCCCCTTACTCAGTGATTAACTTTGTGAGAATGGCATCATGCAGTTCTTTAGAAGGTGTGTTTGTTTGTTTGTTTGTTTTAGCTATTTCATGTCATTGCAAGATATGAATGTTTACAGAACTCAAAAGGATTTCTGTCAAAGGGAGGCAAGGCCCTAAGTAACCTTATTAGCACAGAAATGTTACCAAATAAGCAAATGCAAGTCTAATTATCATCATTGGGCAATCCTTGTTTCTGTGGAAAGTAGCCTGTGTTAATGAAAGGAGGAACCTAATTGTTTTGTTTTGCTTTGTTTTGTTTTGTTTGTTTTTTGAGATAGGGTCTTGCTACTCAGTTCAGACTACCTCAAACTTACTGTGTAGCCAACATGGGCCTCAAACTCACCTCCATCCTCCTACCTCAGCCTCCTGAGTGCTGGAATCACAGGCACGAGCCCCCATGCCTGGCTAGGAAGAACTTAAATTTATGTTTAAAATTTGATAAGTAAATGATAAAAACATAAATGGATACCTTTTAAGCAATATACATTTGTTCTTGAAGAAAAGAAAACTAAGGCAGATTGTCCAGAACCTAAAATTGAACAATGTAAATGTTCTGGAGGTTGGCAGCACTGAATGATGCTGCATAGCCTACACAGTGACCTGCTTAAATTCAGTCACCTTTGGAAGACAGGCTGAGGGACACAAAATTTTACTTTATGTGCCAAACTATTTTTATTTAAATTTGCCAATATACTTATATTTTTATAAGATTAATGATATTTAATTTAATATGGTAATTAAATTGAAAATAATTTGAAAATTTTCTTAAAAGCTTGAAATAGACTGAAAAAAAATGTTTTCAACAGTGCATGTGTCTGACAGAGTAAACTTTTGCTTTCTCCTGAAAATTTGTTTTACTCTGCAAAGTAAAGTTTTGGACTAAAAAATTTTAAGTTTTATCTTGGAAAAGTAAAGTATATTTGTTTACCAAATTTAAAACAACACACATTTTATTTAAAGAATTTTTTGTTTGTATTAAAAAAAAGATCATCATTAAATGTTACCTAAAATAAAATTTAAAATATAATGGCTTGTTACATGATTTATAATGCATTGCTTTTCAACTTTGAAGGGTTATCCTTATTTATTTATTTATTTATTTTTGTGGTACCGGGGATCGAACTCACAACGTTGCACCTGCAAGGCAGGCACTTAGGCCACTGAGCCAAACTCCCAGCCCTGAGCTATCAATTTCAGTCTTTGCAAATATTTTTAGTCTATGTAAGCTATTTTCTGTATGTCTCAACATCTAAAGCTATGTGGTTTTTATCAAATGAGTACACATGCCTTCAAATTTAATCCACTAGTTTCAATGTAACTGTTACTCAATTTCTTAAGAATTTCCCTTGTTCCTACACTATTTCAAATAGTCAAAAATCACAAAGACTTTATGTGCCTTGTTTCATATGAAATCATTAAGAAGCTATATCAGTAAAACTTAAAAATCTTTTCATTGTTTAAAACATTACAAAACACTTGCATGGTTTAAAAAAGCTGCTATTCTAAATATGTCTCTCAAGCAAAACAAAATGTCCCTAGGATATGCATTTTTGATTTCTAAATATTGCAATCCAATAAAGAATTTTCAGTTCATTTCAAATGTAGGAATTTTGTGATATCAAAATAGCAGGAGGGTCACATAGAAAATTTGAACACTTTGAATTATCCTTACCACTTTGATTTATTTTATTTTTATCTTTTTGGTAATTTTTAAAATTTACTTATTTAAGAAAAAAAGACACAGAAAAGAAAAACAAAAAGCAAAAGAGAGACAACAGTAACAAACATAAAACAATAACAGTATAAGTTTTCAAAACAAGGTGATAGAAATTTAACAATGGCTGCAATATTGCATATTGTTACCTTCAAAAGGATTGCTTAGATTATCAGATACAGACGTGAAAAATTGAACTAATCTTGTAAGTATTAACTGTTCTTTTTCAAGAACTAATACAATTAGTAGTATAGTCATTTTAGCTATCTTATGTATATATACACAATTTTACGTCTTTTCCCTTCCTTCTTTCCTCCTTTCCTCTATCCCAGTTTCTTTTCCTCTTTGAGTAGTTTCTTACCCTTACACAATATTTGTTGTATATATTGGATCATATTCACCGTTTCAGTTTCTTCCACTAGGGAGATAATTTGGTATTTACACATATGAGTTTGATTTATTTCACTTATGAGTATGGTCTCAAGTCATGTCCATTTACTTATAAATGCCTTGATGCAATCTTTCTTTATAGCTGAGTAGTACTCCATTGTATAAAAATACCACATCATTTTCATCCACTCCTCATTTGATGGGCATTAGGGTTGTTTCCAAGATTTGGCTATTACAAATTGTGTTGCTATAAACATGGGTGCACATACATCACTGTGGTATGATGTTTTCAGTTCTTCTGGGAAAATGATCAGAAGCAGGATATCTGGGTCAAATGGAATCTCTAATCCTAGCTTCTTGAGGAATCTCCACACTGATTTCCAAAGTACTACTTTGATTTAATAAGATCTTCACTACTTACTTTTAGATGTGCCTTTACTAATGGGCTTTGCTTGATTTTTGGAATGGAATTGTTAAGTATAATGGTTTTCCTTTCCCAAAGTAGGGATGAAATGTGTCTATAGAGGTTTCATGACCTACCTCCTAAATCCTCTACAGGGATTGCTATGGATTAAAACCTCTTGGTCAATTTAACACCAGCTGAATTACATCAGCATGGTGTTGAGTGTAGATGGCCCACCTGAGGAAAGTTGCCAGCATAAATAGAGATGTGAAGAAGAGAGAGGCATTGTGGGTTCTTCCAAGTGTTGCTATTTCCAGCCGATGGTTCTCCTGGAGGAGCTTGTCATGCTGGCTTCCCCTTTATGGATTTGGCCATTATCATTGGAGGAGCTCAGGACCTCATTGCTGAGAGTGGCTGTGGTTCACTTTGGGGGAGCTCTGCTTCTAACCTTGAGCATCGCTTCCTGGCTCCATAGGGAAAGATGTGTGCTGGAGAAGTTTATCATGCTGGGTTTCCTGACCTGTACTTGACTTTTGTCATCATTGGAGAAGCCTGGGACCTTGTTGTCACTAAGGATGGTTGTGATACTTTTCAGGGGAACCCTGTTCTTATTTTAAGCATGACTTCTTGGCTCCAGTGTAGAACTCTCAACCTACTGCACAGTTCCTCCACCCTTCTCGCATAGACTTTCTAGCTTCCACCATTGACTTTTGGGCCTTCCCAGTGCAGATCCGTAAAATAGACTGGTGTGAATTCTTATCATGGGCTGTTAGATTTCAAGTTGGCTTTGTGGGAGGCATTGTCATGGGCTCTGGGACTTCAGTTGGACTCATGCAGGACATTGCTGTGGGATCCAGGCCCTTGGTTGAATATTGTGGATCTTTAGTGTTATGGACAGATTTTCCTGCACTTTCTTGTGTTTAACTCTGGGTGACTATCATAAAACAGCATTATAAATTCTGTGTCCTGTATGCAGTTGTTCTCCCTGTAACCCCTGACTACAACAGGGATATATTCTAGTAGTCCATGATACAGTCAGGTTTTTCAATCTACTTCATATATACTCTAAGGGCATGTGTCCTAGTAGGCCATGATATTGTCAGTTTTTTCATAGGTCTAAAAAGGTGCCCAGTGTAAATCTGATGTGGAGAAAATAGAGACCATGAACATGAACAATGGGGTCTGTTTCACTTGTACAGAATAAAAAAAATCCCTACAATCCTCAGCCTTTGCCCATGATCTTCATGTATAGTCATTAATTCCCTAGTGTTGTAAGCCAATAAATTATTTGAAGCCACATATTGATACTCATTCTTGTTCTACTATATACAGAACAGAAATCTTTAAGCAAGATTTAAAATGTAACAAATCATATTTCAGACTTATCCACTAGCTTTGAGGTAATTACTTAATACAAGAACCAGTTCCTACTCAAATTATTTTTTAACATTGATTTCATCATATTCAGTGATTTTGTCTTGGCAAGACTTAGACTTCTATGTTAATATTTTTAGTAAACACTAGTAGTTGTAAAACTAAAGCAATAGTAAAGGATGTTCATTTTAAAAGTAAAATATTTGTTTATAAACCATTTAATTTCATGAGAAAGTATTAGGAAATGGGCACAAAGTATATGTATTAAGAAAATAATTAACAAAAATATTTCAAATCTAAAAATCAGAGCAACAAAAACAACAGCAAAACATTGTTCATTTTGTACTGATAAGAAATTTGCTTATTGAAAGGACAGATAACAGAATAAAAAGAAAAAATGTAATGTACTTAAAAATGTAACTTGATCTAGTACAATTGTCTTACGTGTTTTATATGTTCTTTTGCCTATTTGTCTGATTTTCAATCTGTATATATAATAATTAACTGGACAAAGTCTTATAAACAAATGAATCTGGTGTTTGAAAAATAAAAGGTGAATAGATGGAAGGGACAAATAAAAAATTGAAGTATGTTATATACATATATCCATTCCCTGCAGTGAATGTAATCATTATGCATGCATTCATTATGTCCTACAAACATGGCCTCATAAAAAAAAAGAAAAAAAGAAAGAAAAAGAAACAAAAGACAAAAAACAAAGGTACCTAGACAAGCCTCTTTGTGGAAAGCAAGAATATCAGATAAAAGTGGATTCTTCTAAGAAATAGTTTGACAGAATTTACTGTATGATTTTGAAGAAGCTTCTTTCAATGAGTAATAAAATATTATTTATTAAATTATTTTTAATTCACTTGAATGGATGATCCTCTGTTTTTTTTCTTCCTGTAAATGTAAGTATCCTAAATTGAAGCACATGTATAACAGATTAACTATTGAAAATTAGTTGCTATTTGTGTAACATCAGAAGTACAAGAAATGTTAATGCCAGATAATAAAAGTTAAATGTATGCAAAACTTCATACAATAACTTATGAAGCATTCCATAATCTCTATTTTTGTTAACTATTCTGTGAAAGATATCCTAGTGATATGAACTCCAAGAAGTGTAGCTGAGTGACAGAATCAGAAAATAATTTTGCAGTTTTTCTCTGCTGTGTAGCTTCAACACAGTAATACCTATATTGTTTTTCCACAATATCGTATTTAAAGAATTTTTGGAAAGAAAAATATTTTTATGTAATGTTTGTACAGCCAGGAAGAAAGTGGAAATGAAAGGTCACATATTACAATATAAAATGTATTAAACAGTTACAAATCAAACAGGAAAGTCTGTTAAATAAAAGACATTTTACTTTAATACTTTGATACATATACTTTTAGAATGTTTTGGAAGACCAAATTTGATTTAGAATAGTCACTGTCCTTGGAATTCTGCACCAAAATTGGGCCATCCAGGATGAGGTAACTTGAGGTCTTCACTTGCATGTACCTCCTTTCATTCTCTACATTTTTTTCAAGTCATCACTACTACTTTCCTTATTTCCCACCTTAAGTAGCCTCATTATCATGCAAAGAACATCTCATGTCTCAGTTCTAAACTCTATCTACATCCTCCACATAGCTAGGGACCAACAGTTCCATTTAAGGGAATTCCTGCTAGACAATGCCTGCCATTTTAGTTCAAACCCAGGATTGAGGCCTGTGAAGGTGTTAGAATGAGGTTGAAGATTATCAGTGTCGTGAATTCTTGGGTTCCAGGATAAAAAGTGAAGTTTAAAAAGTAGGTTGCATATTCCAAATGTATCCAAGCTCTGTTCTTGAAAACTTTAGCCTGTGGAAACTCATTGTTGAAGAGATATAAGACAAGGAACTCTAAAATAAATGCACCAGACAGGAACAACATTGCACTAATTTGAGGGCATAAAGTTTTCATGGAATGTTCATACTATCTACTTAAAAAATCTTAAAATATACTTGATACCTATACATTATATGATATTGCTAAAATAATTTTTATACTTAAGTGCACAAAATAATTACTTTTATTTAAAATACAATATTTTAGCTTTTGACCATTAAATATATGCTTTAATTCAACTCAACATTTATGAAATTATCTTGCATATCAAGAGTGAAATAAAAACCCTATCTATTCAACTTGGCCTCATGACTCCTTATACCTGCATTGCATCTTGGAAAATGTTGACATTTATTTGAAATTTGTGAATTCTCTCTTACTAGCCTTGGAATCTTGTATAAGTTGCTTAAGCATTTGTCTCAGTTACTTTTCTTTGTTTAGACCCTACTTCTCTGGATACCAGATTTTGTCTTAGTTACTACTGTCGTTGCTGAGACAAAATACACAACACCCAATGTTAAAGGAGAAAATGTTTAATTAGTTCACAGTTTGTAGAAGTTTCAGTTCATAGCTGGCTGGCTCCGAGACAGGATGGCATGGAAAAGGGCCATTGCAGAGGAGTAACAGTTCATGGCAGGCAGAAGGTAGCAAAGTAGCAAAGAAGCACCAGGTGACAAACAACCCCAGCAGTCCTATTTCTGTCCCTTATATTCTACCCAGCCTCTGTGCTCTTAGGGCAGGTAACACTCACACGCAGGGAGGGCCTTCCCATTAGCCACACTCAGAACGATGCTAAATCAATCAGTGGGATAATTTAGTAATCACACACCCATAATTCCAGCATCACACACTCCAAATCCAGTGACCTTTGAAAAAGCCCCATTTATGACCACATAAGGCTTTGTTGGGATATCTTGACATGAGCCATAGCACCATTTAAAGCCTTATTCTGCACCTGTGGGATGAATGATAGTAGTACTAGTAGTAGTAACTCTTGTTTTTATTAATACCTGAAATAATACATATTTATTACTTAGCATTGTTGTGATAATGTGATAATAAAAGTAATACTTATGGTAAGGTGCTCTAAATGTTCACACAGTATACTATTATTTTTCCCTTTTAATTATTAGTATTGTGGTCTTGTTTTGCCTGTATCATCAATGAATTATGTTACTTAAAGTAGGAAAATTATGTTAATTCTAATTTTGATGCAATTTCCTTAATTTTACTTTATGAAAGCCGTAGTTCAGAATGTATTAGAAATTGCCTCTACCTTTTGATAAAAGCTTCTGGTTTGTGAATTTAATTATGAATATGTTATGAAACAATTACTAAATTTAGAATGATGTGAGAAAAGTGTATGACAAATTCCTTTTTATTCCTAACTTTTTCTGGTAGAATTTGGTATTTTTATGTGTATTATAAGACGGTTCTTTGTAGAATTCTAATATTTGCCATATATCTAAATGTCTTCCCCACTGACAAAAGTTCAACACATGAAAATTTAAGTCAGAGGTGTTATCAATAAGGCAGAATTGTAGAATTCTAATATTTGCCATATATCTAAATGTCTTCCCCACTGACAAAAGTTCAACACATGCAAATTTAAGTCAGAGGTGTTATCAATAAGGCATCCAAAATGTATAAGAATGTTGAAGATATATTCAGAGTGTTATAAACACAATTTGTTTATAGCAAATGGAGTTTTCAAGAAGAAATCTTATATATTTCAAATATTCTTTTTACAAATGGATTTTGAAATTGAAACTGATAAATATATCTGGACTATGTAACTGCTTTTAGCCAAGATTGTATGTTATTGATCAAATATTTGGTAAAAACATTTTAGTATTTTTCTGACTTTATTTCCACATAAGAAAAATGAAAATATATGAAGATACTTACCAAAATATCTATGAAAGTGGGAATACCAATCTCTACTGAGAAGCATAGCACTTCTAAAATGTATTCCTTATTAGTATAAAAAGTAAAGTGTATTAGAAGTAAATACTTTTTAAAGTATAAAATAAGCTTCTAAAATAAGCTTCCATTTAAATATGAAGAGCAGTCTTGTTGGTTTGAGACTGTTCATTATTTTACACCCAATACAGGAATAACATCAATTCTAGAATTTTGTTAACAGCAAGGGTTATATAATGTTGCACAAGTTGTGTTCATCATCATAAATGTTTGAAATGACATGGGTAAGGGTAGAATGTAATGGTTGTCCTGTTTACCAACATCCATGGTGTAAATCTTCACAACATGGCCCACTTTGAGTTGCCCAACATCCTGTCATCTGGTTGGCAAAATATTTGAAAGTTTAGTAGTCAGCTCTAGATGTCTACCCAAAGTCTCATGCAGTCATAGGTGAGACTTTTCAGTGGTGGCAGGCACTAGAATGTATGGTGCTGGTATTAAGGATGTATGATCACTGAATTAGTCCTCTGATTGGTTTGGTATAGTTGTGGGTAGGATTAAGGGTGACCCACCTTAAGAGTAAGTAGCCTGGGTATAATACAAAGGGACAGAAAAAAATGTGTCCTTGTCAATTATTGCATGCTGCCTTCTGCCTGCCTACTCCGTATTGCTCCTCTGCCATGCCACCTGCCTTGGAGTGAACCAACTATGAATTGAAACTGCTACAAACTATGAGCTACAATAATGATTTCCTCCCTTAAATTGTGGGTGTTGAGTTTTTTTTCTCAGTAGCAAGAAAAGTAACTAAAACAGTGGGCCAGGGTAAATCAGCTCTATTGTAACATGGGCCCAGAACTTTCATATGAAGGTGATTTTATCTGTAATGCCAGAATGTATATTCTAATCAAATACTTTTCATTTGTGAATAGCATTATGATGTCTATAGTAAAATATTTTCTAACATAAAACGTTGTGCAAATCTTAATTGTTCATTACATATTATCAAATATTTATATGGTTCCTTATCTTATTTCAAAAAATTGAAAACTATATATGAACTCATATTTATTCAAATATATTTTAATACAGAAATTTAAAGAATGAAACAGTGAAGAGTTGGTCTACAGTAAAGTAATAGTTCTCATTTGTGTTAATTTTTGTGGGACCATAAGAAAAGTGAAAATGACTTTTTTAATAACATGAGGAAAAGTAACTTCAAATACATCCTTAGATACAGGAAATAACATACATTATGTTCATAGAAAAATTTATTAAAATTTCTAAATAAATATTTGTTGTATTTACTGGGTGATTATTTAGAGTGGCATCTTTTTTTAAGAGAGAACCTCATCTGATTTTGGATTTTAGATTGAAAATGAAAGTAGTTAGCTTCTTTGTCAGGATTAGAAAAATGGCGTTACTTTTCATTTAGGATTAGCTGTCTACTATCAGTTGTAATGCCAGAAAAATCATAGCTGTACTCCAAGCAAGCCCAGAAGTTGATGCCAGGAAGTTACTATCAGGTTCCATCCAGATGTTTACAGCCGGAAACTTCACAGGAATGCTGAATTTATACTGGATGTTTACCACAAAAGGATGTGTGTTATTCATCCAGAGAATTTATTATGTGCTAACTTATTTAATTTAGTAAAGCACTTAATGTTTATATTTTTTTGCACTCTGTCCGAGATTGAAATAATCTAAGGTGGCTTTGGATTGTCTTCATAAATTCTGAAGTGAACTCCTAAAACAAAGATGTTATTTGTGTTTAGCCCACTTGGATTTGAAATTCAGTGACAGTTTAAAATATTTAACATGTAGGCAAGAAAACAATCATTTTAATAAAATATTGAATTATACATACATATATAAGTACATAGTTTCGTATACGTTTACATGTTTACATATATATTAACAGATGTATCAGTGAATATATATTAACAAGTGTTTTGTGAGGGTAACTATCATTTAGCAAACATTTGGTGGATAGTATGTCCTAGGAGCTAAAGAGAAAATCAGGATTAGAAAGACTGGCACATACAGGTAAAGAAAGAGATAACATGTGATGCAGTGGGGGGGGAAAGAAACAGCAGAATATAAAATGACCACAGAGCAGCCCAAGTTAAAAGACATATTAGATCAGTTTGGGATAAATAATTTCAGTAGATCTAATGAGGGCAAAGTGGAAAGTTTATGCTTATATTCTTTTGAGGGAGATCATTCCCTAGACATGAGTATGATGTGATACCATCAGTCGTGTGACTAGACAAAAGCTAAAGGTTTTTGAAGGGAAATTTTCTAGCACATCTGAATTCTAAAAATATCCACAATTTTGATATAACGAAGTTTTTACAAGGAACTACCTTCTGCCTCCTCCACCAGGAAAAAATGGTATTTTTATCTTTCTAAGAGTAATCAAGAAAGCATTGTTAAAATAGGATAAAGTTAGAAACGCCTGTCAAACTTTCCAAGAGAGGAAATTTATTAAATGACATATGCTACAATCATATAATTGACTAGCAGGAAAAATACCAATGTCTGTACTTGCTAATAAAAAATGTACTTGTTAATAAAAAATTTCACCACAGATTACTATTATAGAATGCTTGGTACAGAGTTTGCTCTCAATAAGAGAGCATTTTCTTCTCCTAAATATGATGCTGGTGCACTTAAAAAGATTTTAAACTTGAACCAAAGTATGTTTCATCTGTACTTAGTATCTTAGGCACACTATTTCACAATGTATATCTATACTCATACTCAATTAGATCCCCAAATGAGAGGGTGATTCATGATTTCAAAGTCAAACCATACCTACACATAGTAAATACTTGCCAAATCACAGTTGTTATCCCAAGCTTTTAACACAATTTTGTGTGTAATCTAAATTCAGACCATATTTCAACTATAGTAAGTTGATTATTTAGTGCTAAGCATTATAGGAAGAAAGTAGCTATGGGTAAGCAGTATGTCATGTGTCTCAATCAGATTTTTAGGATTTCCAGGTAATGAGCAAACTGTGATTGAAGTTGTGTATAACCTCTTCTATTCTCCCAAAAGAAGCAAACAAAAACCTCTCCTGAGAGTTTTTTCATCAATTTTGGATTGTGTGTGTGCTTGTGTGTGCATGAGTACATGCAAGCACATTCTCTCCAATGCTTTTCTCTCCTCTGGGTTGTTTTGAATTGCTTGCATGAACTATAAAGTTGCAACACTTAGTCTCATAATTGATGAGCACATTTTACTTATTGCCTCAAATAGTATTGGATATTTGTAAAATATGCAAACTGTTTTCCTTTTTTGTTTGTTGATGCGTATTTCTATAAAACTGGAGCTTCCCTTTAGGTAAATTTACCCTTTTGTAAAAATAGTACTTTATTCTCATACTACTATGATTCTGCATTTTTCTTGAATGCCAGCATTTTCTAACCATATACCAAACAATTATGCTTAACTGGATAGGTATAAAAACAAGACAAAAAAGAGAGTGTTTTGTAGAGTTGATAAGTTAGTCACTCTATTGTCACTTTTGTACTTTGAAATTCTTTCAAACACATTTAATTTAGAAACATAGTTGATCTATAAGTTTCCATAGCAGAAAAGCCCTAAAGTGTACTAAATTATGGGTAGAATTTGATTGTATTTCCATTTTATTCTCCTTATTACTTTGAGTTTTATCCAGACACTATGACTTCACCAGTAAAGTTGACTATTTCTGATTAACATCAAGGCAAGGCACTTGCCATCACCATTGAAAATTCAGCAAGTGATTTCAGTAGCTCTTGAACATAGCTAGCAGTGTTTGTTTTATTTTTATATGTTTTTCTCAACCCAGCTATCTTCATTTTATGTAAGACAGAAAGAATAAAACCCAAGGATGAACTACTTTGTATCTGCCAGCAAGAGAATGTGTGTGTGACCAGAGACACCAGAGTTAGCAGGGTTCCTTCCAAACAGATAGAACCAAAACTATATTCTTACACTTAATACAATTTTATTTGTGCCATTTTCACTCTAGGTAAGTATCTCTAATAGTGCATTTAAAACAAGACAATAACTTTATCGAATAATTGCTTCTAATTGGAAGGTCCTTGGTATGCATAGTTTTCTAATTCTTCCCTTCAATAGTTTCTTCGTTGCTAGTTGGTTGTTTAGGTGACCCCATTAACAGCCTAGCTGAGAATTCACAGTTAGGAGTCTTGTAAAGTCAAATTAATTAAGTGCTATTTTCCTTCCAGGAGGAAATTAGTTGTTTAGATAAATATATTAATTGAGTGTTTGTTTCTGTTTATTATAATCATACTCAGGCTCCACTTGCAAAATGATACCTTCTTTCAAAAAATAACTTTCTTTAAATATTTTAGATTTCTCAGTAAGTTTTGAAAATACCTATCAATTTCTCATGTACAAAATACTAGATTATTATAGATATATTCCTCTAAATTAACTGTAGGTTTACCAGCTTTATGTCACTTCTTGCTTTAAAGTAATTTAATATTATTGGAATCAAAGTGATACTTTATAGAGTCATTTTTTCAAAGCAGAATTCTACTTAGTCTCTTTGTTCCTTGATGTTTGGTGACCAAATTATCAAAAGGATTCCTCAATGTTGTCCTCACCAAGGACGGGGGGAATCAGATCACAGCGCTCCACCAAAAGGTGAAGGATGTACAAAAATGGATATGTCAGGATCCTTGTCTGCAATAGAAATAAACCACAAATAACATGAAATAAATGTGAGAAGTACACTATGAGGGGAAAAAATTATTCCACTGGAAATCTATTAATCTTAAAATTTTGGACAGATATAAGAGAGACATAGGGTGGTAAATTCACTGCAAATACAATGAAAGGTTACGAATTTAATGACATGGTGAAAAGTTGGCAAAAATCTAGTTACTCTAAAATCTCTGTCCTTTGAAGGTAAGTTTAGTTAATAACCACTAAAGGTGAAGACTGAATTTAAACTCAGAACTTGGAAAATTTTGTCCCTAGCAGAGAAATTTGCATTTCAGCATGCAAATACAGTTTTAGAAATTGTTTCAGTCCAGATCTGGGACTTGAGAGACAATCTAAATAACATTATACTTTGTTTTGGGCAGCACCAAAGAATAATCTCCAGAAAAATGACCACATTTGCTTCACTTGCCATCCTACACTCATTGCATCTTGCAAATATGTAAAAAAATATTAGGGTCTTACTACTGTTTTCCTTACAGAATCAGATACCTAATATGATATACTGTATTTGCATGCTATGCATACTAAGGTGAATTAGATGTGATGCAACCATTCATTGTCCTGAAGATGGCATAAGAAAATGTATAAAACCCTATACAGTCAATTTTTTTTGTTGTTGTTACTAGGAATCAAACTCAGGACCTTGCACTTATCAGGCAGATGCTTTTGCTGCTGAGCTATATTCCCAGTCCCTAGAGTTAATTTTAAGAAAAGTAAAGGAAGAGTTTTAGAATTTGGATATGAAAAATCCCACAAAGTCCCTTGTGTCGACAACTTGATTCTCAGCTAGTTGCACAAGTAGGAGGTGGTAAAAACTTTAGGAGGTGTGAACTAGCTGGTGGAAGTAGGCACAAATGGCATACAAATGAAGGATGTATCTTGTTATTGGTCCCTTCCTCTTTTATTCATGAGTGGAGCAGTTCTCCATGATGGGCTTCTGCCATGATACAGTGCTTCCCTGTGGACAGAAAAGCCACCAGGTTAATGAATTATTGCCTGAATCCTCTGAAACAGTAAGCCAAATAAACCTTTTTTTTTCTTTTACTTTCTCAGGTATTTCACCACATAGATAGAAATCTGATTAGTGAAATCAGGGAAAGATTCATGAAAAAAATAGCCTAAACATATATACTCAAAGAAGTCATATTTTTATAAGAATTAATTTAAAGATCATTTAAAAACTTTTACTTGAGAGATTATAGATTAACCTACTATTCTAGTGTATGTGTTAATCCACTTCAAAATTAGCCAGTCACAACAGCACATGCCTATAATCCTAGCACACAGAAAGGCTGAGGCAAAAAATCACAAGTGAAAGGTCAGCTTGTGCAGTTTAAGACTTAGAGAGATCAAGTCTGAAAATAAAAGAAAAATGAGTTGAAAAGTTGCTCAGTCTAAAGTTCTTGGATTCAATCCTCAATACCACAGAAAGCATTTTGACAGTTTCTATGTTGTCCTTAAACAGTTAATTTCATTGGATTAGCTGTTTATAATTTGGATACATTTGAGTTATAACTTTGAATGAACTTTGTGATGTATATAAAGAACAGTGACTCACCAGTGTATTACTTATTTTTATCATACTTCAATTTATTAGTTTATCAGGCACAATTGTCCATACAAGTAATTTCAGTCAAGAAGAAATTGAAACTTTGATAACATTAAAATGCCAAAGTCTAATATGGATCATTGAATCAAAATCAGAAAGATGGTGCAATCAGTAAAGCAGTATAGTGCGAACTATAAAGGTGATCAAAGATAGACACTTAATCCTTGCAATTTTAAGGGAAAATATCTTGGAATTGGAAAGAAAGAACTCCTAGAGTTAAATTAAGACATTTCACAGTTTTTCTTACCACTGCTGCCATTCACAATTAGCATCCACAGGACATGTTCCAGTTTAATTGTTTACTGGAAAGAGCTATTCTGATTCGTCAGTGTCCACACAGTTTCTGTCAGTATATATTCTGCTTCTATTTCAAACTCTCATATTTCTGGTGATACTTGTGGTACTCTTGTCAAGTATTCTGACTCTATTCAAATATGTTTAAATTAAATTCTTCATGCCAAAGAAATTAATTCAAACTAAGTACCATTGTCTTTCTGATTAAATAATGTTGAACTTTTTTTTTCTTTTGGTGCTGTTTGTTTTTTTGGTCTCCTTGAAATTTCCATTTGATTTGAGGAAATTGCAGAGTAAATCTCACTATGGTAACTGGTATTGCTTTCTTAGTCCACCTAATCTTTTGCTTCTGGACCCTAGCTTATTTCCCTGTTTCACAGATCACTGAAAACTTCTGTGGTCACTGTGTTCCATCCATCTTATTTTCAGTTGACTTTGTGAATCTCAAGCACTTAGAGTAGAAGATAGGGATAAGTAAAATCAGAGAAAAAAAAGTTTCACACTGGATAGGCATGTGACATCTAAAAGCAGATTTGACAAAAATGAACAAGATAGCTTGTGAAGTGAGAGATATGATGATAATGACACATTCTGTGACCTTGCAAAGAAAATATTCACAGGTTTCTTTTTTGACATTTAAATAATGTTGTGCAGTTTCATAGTGACTTAATAAATTAATACATAGCAGCATCATTTAAAATATATTTGGCTTCATGTGTGTGTGTATGTGTTTTGAGGTTCAATTTTTCTCAGATTATCACTCCTGCTCCCTCCTATCTTTCTAGATGTTAAACTCCATTTTTTTTAAAGTATACTTTTGTCCTTTCATGCCTCAGATTTGTTAATTTCTGATTGTGTTTCTTTTGTTTTATATCTTAAATTTAATGCTTATTTGAGAATTTTAATCATCTACCTACCTAGGAAACATTACCTAATTAATCCTGCCTACAGTCTTATAAATAAATTCATTATTAAGACTTCTGCTTTCTTACACATGGGAAAAATAAGACAGGATTAAATGGCTTTGCTAAAAGCCATGCGGAAAGTCATTTCCAGCGTGGACCGACACTCTCGTTCTCAAGCCGCTCAATGACACCACTGCTATTTCTTCTTTTTGATATCTTCTCTCTGTTGTTCTCTAATATAACTTATTTATCTTGATAATGTAAATATTATTTGCTCATATTTCGATCAACAGTAAATTTTCTTCTTTAACAGGAGCTTTAATTATATATGTTTCAATTTCTCCATTTTAGGTTGGCTTATTCTAGTTTTGTACCTATCTTGAATTTCATAAAACTTTTAAAATACCTTTCAGATTTTTAATCTTTTATTTTTAAAAATTGTAATTCATAATGCATACATTTTCTAAGTATAAGCCATTCAAATAAATTAATGTCTATGATCTTTATGTAGAAATTTGAATTGTGTTTCCCTAGAATGTTGTAAGATGAAATGAATAACATATTTGAAGTGCATAGCACAGCACCTATGCATGTTTTTTTTCAAATCTTCCTTGTTTTAAATTTCCATTATTTTTGTAAATTAATGTACATTTTACCTACAATCAAAGACTAAGATTTTAAATATTCAATATTATGAATGTTGATGAATTACTTAGATCGGTATATAGGGCATTTCTAGCATTACTTAGAATCATCTAATGACTATTTCAAATCAACACCATGCTTATAGAAACACTGTTCTGATTATCTTGATTATTTAAGTCTATGACCATACCACCCTGAATGTGCTGAATTTTGTCTGATTATTCAAGAATTTCATATTAGTAGAATCATTCATTCTTTATATCTTTGAGCCTATGTTGTTTTACTTGGTATGTATTTTTGAGCCTCATCTATGTTGTTTGATACTGTGTAAGTAGTTTTGTCCTTATATATGTTTCTAATTTTCTTTTTGATGAGTGTTGAAGATCTTTCCAATTGGGAGGTATTTTAAGTAAGACTTCTATATAAATTATTTTAAAAGCTTTACCTGAGCAAATATTTTTATTCATCTTATGAAAATACCTGGGAAGAGAATTGCTGAGTAGTAAAACAGATAAGACATTGTTAACCAGGTTTCCATAGTTATCAGTCCATTTTATGCTACCCCTAGAAATATGTGATAGTCTTGTTACTCCACATTCTTGCCAAGAGTGGTAATAACAGTATTGTTTCTAGTTGGTTGAGGTTCTTTGGCTCAAGAGAGGAAAATCTTGAATCAACAAAGTGCAGCTATTCTAGGGGTCCTGATGTCACCAGATGATGCTGGGTAATGTTAGAAGCTGAAAGTTGACACAGCCACTTGCTGGTCACTGTTGCCTCCAGCCATTGATGTAGGTCAACTCTGCCAGCTGTATATCTGTGTTTCTGACCTTCATTTTGTACTAGTCTCTGGAGCTTTTTAGAACCAAAAGTCCATGGGTTTATAACCCTTTTTGAGATCTGCTGTACCCACACTCTTCAGAATAAAAATGTCAAGTAAATTTACAAGATCTTCCAAGCTTACACTATTTGAGAAATAAATCATGAACAGATTTTGAGGACTGCTGGAGTGAGTTTTTGTTTTAACAGGACCTGTGTGGCAGCATGAAGGTATCATCATACCAGAAGGAACCCTACTGGACTAAACTCAGAAGTATCAATAGAGTGCTGCTTATTTGGGAAGTATAAATCTGTGATTGGTCCATGTATAAGTCCATGATTAGTTCAATTTTAGATATGCTGATTAGCCAGTGCAGGCCTGTGATTGGTCCAATTGGAAAGACATGTCCAGGGTAGCCACAGCTGTCAAGGAGACAATTAGAGGGGACCATGTGATGCAGACTGTTTGATGGATTTGAGAAAAAATGGCAAGTCTGGGACAGGAAAAATTGGAGAGGGTTAGGCATGTGCATTATAGCTTATTGGGGCTTGGAGTGGTTGGGACGTTAACAGTGGGTCCAGAACCTTCCCTCACTGCTCTGGACTACACCAGATTATCCCGTCTCTGCAATGCAGCATCTGGAGTGATGGTAGTAGGAGAGGCACACCAGCTGACAGCAGGGCTGTACTACAACTAGAGCAGCCTGGAGGAAAGTGGACAAAAAATGGCCGATGAGGAAACTACAGTAAGATGTTCCAGTCCACTGGAGGTCAAGGGAGAACAAAGGAAAGTGAGAGGGAAGAACATGATATCCACCACTCAGACCATGCCACTCTGGCTAGCATGGGAAAAAGGGGAGAGTTAGATGCTTCTCATTTGAGCATTTTTTTTTTGAGTATCCAGAAGTATTTCATTGCGGGTTTCTTTTCCATTTTACTGCTGTCTGTGGATGCTATGCAGGAAATCGCTCAATTCTGTAAGTGTACTATTGTTTCATTTCTTACCAATGCTGTTATTTATTAGTAAATTTTATTCACAGTGGAGAAAGTAATAAATATACATTAGAATTTTTAATTTCATTTTATAATTTTAACTTTATAAGTTATTGCAATAGAAAATTTTCTATCAAAAGCTATGTAATTAAACTTGCCATTTTAATTCTCAATATTCCTAAAATAAAATTGACAAGAATAAGTAATTGCCTGTTTTATGATAAAGCAATCACTGGACTTTCTTCTAAAGATATAACCATCTTTAGACATTCTAAGGTTTGATGAAAAGTCTTTCATGAAAATGGATGTAAAGGTGGAAAAAGGTATAAGAGAAAAGTGTTTTTCTTGAAAGTTATGGAGGAGGTTGGATAAGTTTTACATCTACAAGTTAGGGAATATTGTTTTTATGCTTATTAAAAGTGGTTAATGTGACAATTTCCTGTCCATCATCTGCAACTTAGAGAAGGAGAGGTTTATTTTGACTCTCAGTTTCAGTTGGTTTAGTCCACGCTCAGTTGATTCCAAGGCAGATACAATATGGCAAAAAGGCATAGTAAGAGAAATCCACTCACGTCTTCAGAATCACCAAAAAAAATATTTTTCCAAGTCACATCCCCAGTGACCTGCCTCCTTTCAGGCTCCACCTAAGAACATGAAATTTTTGGGTGACATTTGAAATCTAAATTAAAACCAAAAGATTATGTAATTTAATCATCAATTGACTAGGGAAAATATTTTGAACTACTTAATTAGATTCAATACATCTGAAGGCAGGTGTCTGTCAGACAGGAAGGAAACAGAGATCAGAAATGAATCAACTAGAGTTTAAGTTTCTCCTGAGAAGAGATTATCTTCTCCTACTTTCCATTACCTAGGACTTGGACTTCTATGAGCAGTAAATACTTAGCATAAATATAATTTTATGAGCTGTGACTATAGAATAAAGGATACTTCAGATTTTTTCTGTAGTACAGTTACCTGAAACTTCTTTTTCCACTTTTCATTTATCAGTCACTTACTTTTAAATGTACTAAAATATATGTATTTTAAAAAACAAGATAAACGTAAGCATGATATACAGAAACAGTCTACACATGGTACTGTGTGTAGCTGGTTATGTTTAAGCTTTCGGGCCAATGAGGAATAGTTGACCAAGTTGCCAATCTCAGGTAGCTAAACTGCTAAACTGAATAAGCAATTGGTGATACTATAGATTTCTTAATTAGAAGTCTTCAAAAGTGGAAAAAATGAAATGTACATAGATCAATTAGATTTTTTATTCTGATTTCAGGTCTTTTCATACAACCTGTCTTTCTGAAACATATGCAGATAGCAGAGGGAGAGAGAGAGAGAGACAGAGACAGAGACAGAGACAGAGACAGAGACAGAGACACAGAGAGAGATAGACTGACACACAAAGATAAAAACAGACACAGAAACAAAAAACAAAAGAAAATATTTCTTAGTAGGTGCTGTTCACCTTTAATAATGATGTTTAGAATCTTACAATTAGTAAAATAAAGAGTAGATTATAAAGGTCCCGCCCTCGTGCAATATCTAAATTTAATTACATCTGAGAGTCTTCAGGTACAAATAGCATGCCATTAAGGGTCATAGTTTCAAAATATAAATTTGGAAAGGAAACAAATATTCTGTTTACAATACAAGATGCAGATAAAAAATTACTGGAAGGATGATGAAATTTAAATTCAGAGCCCTCAGGAGACTCCTTTCACGGTTCTAGGAGGAGCCTCATTAATATGTTCAGAAGTTATACATTTTTGTAAAGTTTATAAATTAAGATATATTAACTCAGTTGAGGACAGCATCTCAATGCTTAGTCTTAATTGCTTTCAATCACTGTATCTTTTCAGGAATGGTCATAATTTTAATATATGGCTAAGAGACAGTAAAATTGAAGAGATGTGTTGTTTGAGTTCACTGCAATCTACTTAAATGACTTACATTCATTTCCTTTCACAGTGATTGCATGACATTCTGATATACAAATCTCTTTCAGAAAATTGTATCTTCTAATGTGGTATCTTATCTATTCCTAAGTCATTAAACCACAGAACATGAAGTTGCATCATGATATGAACATTACCTAGCATTCAGTCCTGGTAGTATGGTTTAGTAGAATAAAAATTAAATTTGAAATGTGTGGGGACAAACTACACATTTCAGTGGACAGTTCCTCCAGTCGTTTCCCTTGTACAATTGTATAACCTGTTAAATTGAATTCTGTTAAACGTAGAAGGAAAAAAATGTAGATGAAGGTTTTGTCAATAAGAGGAGAAAGAGGCAAGAGGGGCTGAAAGGAGAAAAGAGGATTGGAGAAGAATAGGAGCATCAAGATATATTATGTACAGGTTCAAATTCCATATGATGAATGTGATCTTTATGTGTCCCTGAAATGTATCAATAAAATTAATTTTAAAAACTATCAACAAAAAAACCCAACTTACATAAAGCATGTTAAGGAAATGCTGATTAATATTCTCTTATTTCTAAAGAAAATATTATTTAAAATGCCATTAGATAAAGATATGACAAAATAAACTTCATTTTAAAATATAAAGAAAATACAGGGGTATATTAATCAATTATTAAAAATAGTTAATTATGGTTCTGAATTTTTTAGTGCCTGTGGTGTTTTTATGGTTCTGAGTATGAAATGTATTGAATTTCTTTTTGACAAATCTAAGCATATCCATATTTTAGGTCTCATTATGATTTTGATAATACCTTCAAATGAAAGGACTATCTTATGAAACAGTATACCAAATGAGAAAAACACAAGCAAATTCATGTACTGCATATCTGTAAGAGAAAC